>PVJA010004008.1:0-89814 GCA_004027025.1 Myocastor coypus | reverse complement strand
AAAAAAAAAAAAAAAAAAAAAAAATCAATTGTTTTTAAAGAAAACAAACATACCTTTTAGAACAGCAACAAATGTAGGCCTGTGAAGAGAGCATAGGTTTACAGCTTTTCAGAGAAAGAATAGAGCAACATTGGCCATTGACTGGGTTGGAGTGTAAGAAAGCGTTACAAAATGACATCATGTAATGAGTGTGCAGCAAAGATGATAAAAACAACACAAATTCAAAGTGACATTAAGATTCTATCTAGATGTAAAAAAAACTCACATTAAAAATTTTAGTGATCTGCCGGGCGTGGTGGCGCACGCCTGTAATCCCAGCACTCGGGAGGCTGAGGCAGGAGAATCGGTGTGAGTTCAAGACCAGCCTGGGCTACAAAAGTGAGCTCAAGGCCAGCCTGAACTGCATACTGAGACCCTGTCTCAAAAAGACAAAAAAAAAAAAAAAAAAAATTTAGTGATCTATTTATGAGAACATTTTAGTATAAAAGGATTTTTCTGCTTTAAAGACACATTACATACATTGGATTAAAGTTAAGACATTACTAGATGTTGATTCATAGCTGGTAAAAGCAGATAGTAGCCTTTTCTAAAAAATCTAGCGACAAAAAGTAAGAGTGTCTCGGGTCTCAGTACAACCCCTCAGCCTAGGAAAGGTACAGCTGAAACACTTCCTGATAACACTTGAGGAGTAGTGTCCCTCAATGAAGTGTAAACAGCATTTTCAAATACTAATGTCTTCTGGATAGAGCAGCGCTCTACCTGTCATTGAGCTGATGGCATGATGACTCCATTCTTTTCCCCAATAGATCAGAGAAGTTGCTATTTTCTTAAAGAATCTAAGATCACCAAAGTTCATTCCTGCCTGCATCCCTTCCTCACTCCCTTCAACTGAAAGGAGCCAAACTTCTCACACCTTCCTGATCAAAGGAATCCTCGCTGTGTTTTTTGAATACAAAACACATAGAGGCAGACACCCAGGTGCTCCAGAAGAGAATCCTTGATGCAGCCTCGGAATTGTTACAGTTGATAAGTGATGATGGGTAGAAAATTTGATGGAGGAAATCTGAGAGAATGATAGGATACTGGACTGAGCAAGCGAGACTGCCGCCCATGTAGGATGCTGTTCTTCAGTGGCTCATAATCTGATGGGCAGGTCCTATCTTCTAGAATAAATACAGTGTTTGCCAAGCTGAACTCTGTGAAGACTAGGACATGGAAGGGCTCTGTGATTAGGGAATAAACTCATCCTTGTCCCCCCGCCATAAGGGTCTTCATCTCTGTTTTCTGTTAAAATGTATACAAGATTTTAATCAGGCCCACTTACTCTGCTCCTGGAAGAAATGCAGTATCACATTTGTGTGTGTGTGTGGGGGGGGGTAGGAGTGAGTTTGAGAAATGCTATGTTTACCGATTGTAGTCTTTTTCTCTTCACAAATGCAGAATTAAATCTTCTCTTAAAAAGAGACAAAGAACCAAAAAGCTTCATCCT
The DNA here is from genome assembly GCA_004027025.1 of Myocastor coypus. Lineage (NCBI taxonomy): Eukaryota > Metazoa > Chordata > Mammalia > Rodentia > Myocastoridae > Myocastor > Myocastor coypus. The sequence goes on along the minus strand of PVJA010004008.1, from coordinate 88,325 downwards.
ATACATACTCCTTTAAAAACTGCGGAAGAACATTGAAAGTAGTTCACGGCTCATTTCCCAAATTTTGCTTCTTAAAGGTTACATGGGATTATTTAACTATTGGTACATGGGTAATTCACTCGGTATGCCATTTCTTTTCTTTCTCAAAAGCTGTTTTAAGATCAGTTGAGCATATTACTAAAATTAATATTAGCCGGGCATGGTGGCACACGCCTGTAATCCCAGCACTTGGGAGGCTGAGACAGGAGGATCGGTGCAAGTTCGAGACCAGCCTGGGCTCACAAAAGTGAGCTCAAGGCCAGCCTCAACTGCATAGCGAGACCCTGTCTCAAAAAGACAAAAATTAAAAAATTAAAAAATTTAAAAAAAAAATAAAATTAATATTAATGAAAGTAGCATTTACTGACATTTGTTGTATCCAGAACACTGGGGGCGTATGTTCTTTTGACACATGATAGTCACTCAGAGGCTAGACATGATGGCTATTCCTGCTTGATACATGAGAAAATGGGTCAGAGAAGTAAAATAATGTCATTAGAGTTAGACATAAACAGCTAGCCAATGACAAGGTAGAGACAAAGTCTTACACAGAATCAGAATGTCATGTCCTTTCTTCCTTAAAAGGCACTGCAATCTCTGTATAAACATACACGGGATGTTATGGCTTCCGTTCCCCAGTTATTCCCAAGGGATTTCAGGTCAATCTCTGTTTCTTTTTCTCTTTTGCCACTTTGTTTTCTTTTGTCTTTGGAGAGTCGAAAATGGATCTGTGCCACCTATTACTGAATGCATATGAGGAAAGGGTAGACCTGGAGAGGGTTCGGATTTATGAACGAACGTACAGAAGCCCTTTGGATAAGAAGTCAGTCATGAGAACTAAGGGCAGGACTCCTGCCTGGGACCTGGAATTCTTCTGGTGCTCATCAGCTGCCACAGGTCTCTTCCTGTCCTCCTGTCATCACTGGAGCACTCAGGCCAGAGCATCCCCAGGAAGGTCGCAGATCTCATGAGAACTGAGATGCAGGGAGTACCACAGACGAACTGGGGCAAAACAATGGCTGAGCTGAGCCAGGCACCCTGCACCCAGGATGGCCCAGCACTCACTGGTGCGAGCCTCTGTGAGCAAGTGCCGCCTGATGGGGATTGGGCTCCCCTCTGTGTGCCAAGGCTGGGTGTGGGCACGCCTCTTCATGCCAGCTATCTTCTTGGCTGCTATCCTTAGGTGTGCAGCTTTCTAGCTCTAAATCTGACATGCTTTTGCACCAGGTATTTCTGATGCCTCGACATCCACTGCTGTGGAACAGGCCATCTCTCCACCTCTCTCTGGCTCTTCCTTGTTGGCCCTGTGGGAGCATTTCTAATTCACTAGGTTACACATGCCTGGCAAAATTGGTGGCTATTAGGACATCTCCATCCTGATCATGTTCCTGAGTTTTGCATATTATCACAGAATTGGCCACATAGAAAACTCTACATCTGGGTGTCTTCCAGGTTTGCACTTTTACTCGTTTAGTCCCTGACATGCAGAAGATTTTGTGTAGGTCCTGAAGACCCAGCACAGCCTGCCTGAAGTACCTCTGCTCACCCTTAAAAGAATTACCCTTGAAATGTCTGGAATTTGCAAAGATAAAAGTAACTGTAATGAGTAACAAAGAGGATTAAGCATATAAAACCATTTGTAGATGAATGGATAGTTGAAACAAGACAAAAGAGAAAGGAAGATGAAATTGGATAGAGTGAGGTCTCTTTCCTAAGAGAAGCAGGAAGCTATTTAAGCTATTGTTTTGGTTAGAGAGTGAAAAGAGTTTGGGGAAGTAATACAGAAGCTTCAGGATAACTTGGCAGCATCAGAAAGAAAAAGACTGCGAGTGGTAATAAAGGATGATATGTTATCCATGTAGCCAAAGGAAGAAATAGAAAAGAGGCGCTGGTCTGGCATGAAGAAGCAGTAGGGCCAGATGCCCAGGTCACTGACTACAGACTGACTGCTATTGGGTGAAAAATGTTTACATAGAAATAGACCCTGGGGATTTTCTTCCTCACTTTCTTCCTTCTACTTGAAAAAGGTCCCAAACTTTGGTAGCTTTTTGTGTGGAGTTTTTTTGGTGTTCTGTTTTGTTTTATTTTGTTTTGTTGTACAAGTCATAGCATAGGCATATGAGGAACATCAGAGATCTGGATTCAGAAAAACCTCCAAGTAGTCCTTGTTTCATGGTGGACTGTCCTGTTCACCCACATTGTGTGTCACCTTAGACAAGCTGTTTAAATATCTTCCATGTTTTCCCTTCAAGTGGAATGAATTCTAATCCTGTATTTTCTTAAATTAAAGCTGGTCCAAGTAAAATCTTGCTTGCAGCATAGGGTACAGGGTAGGAATCTGGCCATATTAAAAGCTCTATGGAGGGGCCCAGCAGGATGGCTCAGTGGTCTAAAGCGCTTGCTTGGGGAAGCTTGGGCGGCTTCAGGGACCTGGTTCAATCACCGGCACCAGTGCAAACTGTCAGTAGATACAGTTGCGTTAATCAGTTATCATCGATCCTCAAAATCATATTTGGGAATTATTGATCTTGCTCAAGCCCAGCGCTATTGCAGAACAATTTTGGAAATGGCTTTAGTACAGTTTATATGCCACATAAACTTCACACACTTGATATCAATAACTTAATCAGAAATATGATATGCAATATAATTGCAAACCCTATGTACAGAATGCCAAATTACCCTAGTGAGGCTTCCTCCAAAATTAAAGGCACTATCAAGGGATAAGATAGTTTTGAAGAATTTGAAAGCATAACTTGGACTCTGTAGGAAATCCAAGACAGAGAACCCTGATATCTTAATCATGGAAACGCATGCAGTAAAACTATGCACAGGTTTTTTTCCAAAGGGGCACACTGATAGAGACAGTGTCCTGTGGCCCCTGTTGGTGTGTTAGGAGAAAACATAATTCCTGCACATGCTCTTCTTTAGATTTTAGCCACATTCCTTCCCGTCTGTGTCTCTGTGGATCTTCCACAGAGATTTTGAGTAGGTGGTAAAGTGCCACCTACTCAAAACTGCGGAGGGTCTAGGACATAAAGAATTCCAAAATGTCTTTACCCACCGGCTTAGAGGCCCAGAGATCCCCATATGATTTCCACAGAAAAGGCAGCAAGTGCATTTGGTCACAGCGTTCTTTCCCAGCGAATCTCTTACGGCATCGCAGAGCACTTGTGGTGTTTCCCCACTGTGTTCTTTGAGAATTTCCTCCAGGTCACCCCTGGGCCAGCCCATAACCTTCCTTTAGAGAACTGGTGAAGCAACCCCGATATTTTGGTTGTAAGACAAAAAGTAAGTCTCTTCACCTACCCCAAATGAAAATATCATGGAAGAGTATGAGCAATTGTTCCAATTCTGTGGAATTCCCAAGGTGGCTAGAGAGGGGAGGCGTTGAGGAGACAGGGCATTTTCAGAGTCTGCAAAGCCACATATCAGGGGGAAATCCTGTGGGAGGAGTGAACTACTCAGCCCCTGTGGTGGTTTTTAGCTTCCTCATTATGCTCATTAAAAGTGTGTTTTGAGTCTTGGCTTAATGAAAACAGGGCATGTATCTTCAGCTTTACCGGACTAGGTAGCATAATTGAGGTAGCAAGGCCCTGCATGATAGGGCCAGGGTCTGCACCTTCATGTTGGAGCTCCTTTGCTGACACATGTTTGCCCTCCACTGATCCATTTAACCTTGCAGAGCTTCGGAGTTCTCCTTCTAACAGTGAGGATAGCACTGGCCAAATAGCTCAGTGAATTAAAGCACCTGCAAGCAGGCACAGGGGCTGTGGTTCAATCCCTGGGCCTGCCATGCTAGCCTGGCCCCTGGGGCCCACTGAGCCAGCAATTGACACTGGGTGTGGTGGGGGCGCGCCTGTAATCCCAGCCTTTGGGAGGCTGTAAACAGGCTGGTCACTGTGAGTCCAATCGACTAGTGAGATCCTAAACACCCTAGAGACCCTTCCCTAAAATACAACAACAAAAAGTGAGCATAAATAAAAGTCACGTTACAGGGAGCTCATGGAATTGTTTTTTTGTTTTTGTTTTTGTTTTTGTTTTTTAACTTTATGGAAAGTAAAAGAGCACAGGTACATACTGAACAACCATTGTTGGCCCTATCGTTATTCATATTATTCAGTGAAGAGATCACGGAACTTCTGGAAAGAAATGGCGGCACTCTTAGAAAGCGGAAGTAAGTGCTGTTGGGCCAAACACATACAAATTATAGTGAGCGGTTGCCTTTTGTAATACTTGGTTTCTCAGGGATGTGGGATGGCAACTGCTCGTGGGTCTCTGAGAACCCACTTCCTGTGAAGGCTCAAAAATAAGTTGGCTGTCTGATTATTCCAGCCACTCATTTATTGGTCCCTCTTCCATGCTTTAGTTCCATACGAGGCACCATTACGATGACCTCTGACTCCTGCTTTGCTGACAAGCATAGGAACCAGAACTGGAAATAATCAGCATTTCTCTGATTTGCTCAATAGCAGTCTTGTTGGATAGTTGTTTAACAGGTCATTCATAGCTAGGCCCTGTCCTGGTTACTTTTCTCTTATCACTGACACAAAACCTCTAATGCCCAGAATTAAGGAAGGAAAGGTGTATTTAGCCCATAAAATGTGAAGGCTTCAGTCTGTACTTGGCTGTCTCCAAGGCAGAGGGGCTCATGGCAGAAGGCAGCAGTTTCTGGCAGTAGAAAACAGCAAAAAGGGAGGAGCAGCAGAGACCAGGCCCCTTTTCCTCCCTGGTATTGTGTGCAGGCTCCTGGCCCTGGGCGATGTAGCACACTCATAGTCCCAGAATTGGATCATGAATCAATTAAAACACTCAAGACCCCTGCCCCATGACAACATAAGGTTCTGTGGGAATGTAGGATAATAAGGTAAGAACTGCGGTATGCCCAGCCCTCTCACCCTTCTGAGAATAACACATGAGTGGGCCCAAGTATATGAGTAAGTGATTCGTTCATCATTTAGTGGTACATCGGTGAACGTTTGGGCATGAATACCCAAACAGTAGTGTTCATCAGAGACCTGTCAGGGCTTCCAGCTTCACCCTCTCCACCTTCATCCCAACCAAGTGAGTTTCCCAAGAAGAAATCCTCGAAAGCAGAATCTGAAGTCACTTAGAAAGGGCACTTTGGTACGTCCAGTGCACGGGATGAGTTCAGGTTGCCTCAGCACCAGTGGAAGCCCACCTTAGGACACTGAGATGCACCCACTTGTAAATTCAGCACCCTTGTGGGTGGGAAGGACGAACCTCAGGATCTTCAGAATGTATGCCCCTTTTTTTCAAGGTATGCATCTCTTTCAGGGGAGAAGCTGGGCACTGTAAGAGGGAGACGTCGGCTTGCCTAATTCAATGCACAGGATCCTGGAGATGCCACCATTGGTTGTGTGGCCTCGGGAACATTATTCTCTGAACCTTTATTTCTCATTTGTAACTTGGCATAATGGCAAGCCTATCTCAGGGTGTCAACAAAAGAATTGAACAAGAATGAAAAAGCACCAAGTTGAATGTCTAGTACATGGGAGGAACTAAAATGCTGAATTCTTGAGTAAATAAGATTTTTTTCTTCTTTTTTTTTTTCAGAACTGGGGATTGAACTCAGGACCTTGCACTTGCCAGGCAAGTGCTTATTCTACTGAGCTATCTCCCCAGCCCTAATCTTCTTGACTATGCAGCAACACTTCCATTGGGAGATTTTTAAAGGCAAATTGTCTTTAGAATTGAAAGCCCAGCATAAGCAATAATGAAGAGGAAAAAAAGCATTTTTAGGGGCCAGGGAGGTAGCTCAGTAGAATAAGTGCATGCCTGGCAAGCACAAGGGCCTGAGTTCAATCCCTGGCTCTGAAAATAAATAAATAAATAAATAAATAAATAAATAAATAAATAAATAAATAAATAAATTTCTTTTACAAATCATTTTCCTAGGGGCCTCATTAGTGCAGTAGGTAGCGCATCAGTCTCATAAAAATCATTTTCCTTTACTAACTTGCCCTTTATTTTCTATGTTCATGGGAAACCAACCAGGCCTGCAAAAAAAGAATGCCTGGTTCTCTAGCCAGTTCTTTTCTTTTTTTTTTTTTTTTGTCTTTTTGAGACAGGGTCTCGCTATGCAGTTGAGGCTGGTCCTGAGCTCACTTTTGTAGCCCAGGCTGGTCTCGAACTCTCACAGATCCTCCTGCCTCAGCCTCCCAAGTGCTGGGATTACAGGCGTGAGCCACCACGTCCGGCTGCCAGTTCTTTTCTACATGGTTAAATTTCTAATTGTGCACACAGTCTTAGTCACTGTATTTTCATGTGCAAGCAATTAAGACTCATTTAACAGCCCTCCCTGTGGAAGGTTTTGTTCTCCATCTGCTGCAAATCAGATTCCTTAGGAACGTGTTTGATTTTGAAACAGTGTGGAAGTACTGTTCATTTCGTTTGGATTTCACTTGTGTACCATTTTTTAAGATGATGTAAATGGACAGCCACAAAAAGCTCAGCAGCTGGGCAAAACAAAACATCAAAGAAACCACTGAAATGAGGCAAAAAAAAAAAAAATGTTAAAAGAAGTATACTGGGACAAAACAAAATAAAAACCATAGTCTGATAAACATTCATCAGACACATTTCACTTGTAACTATAACGGATTTTTAAGTAGGGAGAAATGGGTATGCACCCCAGGTCCCACTTCGGATGTTAGTGACCTTGAACTCAGCAATGTACAGGAGGAAGAGAAGTGAAAGAAGACAGCATTTCATTCAGTGACAGAAGACTTGCTTGGCAATGCACAAGAAAGGACCTCGAAGATGGGGGCAGGGACAGAGATAGGGATAGGGACAGGAATAGAGGGAGTGAGGGGGGCAGAGGGAAGGGAGAGGAAGGGAAGGGAAAAGGGGGAGTGGAGAGAGGGGGGAGAGGGGGAGAGAGAGACAGAGAGAGAAGGGGAGAGAGATCTAGTCCATGGAGAAGAAAGCAGAAAATTACTAAATTCTAATAAATATAGTGTAAAGCTAGAGCTTTGAATGCTAATGACCTTAGAAGAACCCACTGGTCTGTATCATGCATTGGTCATTTAAGGAAATGATCATTCACCTTTACGCTGGCAAGCTCCATTTCTAGTTTTGTTCAGTGGGCTTCTTCAGAACACAAAATACAAGTCAAATTGAAGTATGAAGTTCTCAACACAAATAAATGTTACAAATTGATAATGTTAGAACATCAAAATAAAAATGGAAGAGAATGTGCTATTACTGGGGGACTTAACAATTACATAGCACACCCCACTCTCTCTGTTTATGGCTCCCCTGAACTGCAGTCGTCAGCCTGGTTAATTCAGCAAGTCTCCACTTATTTATAACTTGCATACTGCATCTGCCAGGAACCAAAGGCTTCAAGAAACCTTAAATATTTTGGTATCATTGGATAAGAGTTTCTGCGAAAGTTCAAAGTATCACTTTTATTTGGGGCTGTTACACCTGTACATTTAAAGCGCCTTATGAGGACTGCAGCCCCACCTGCTTGCAAATCAGGTGTTCAAAGAAGCCCAGATTTACAGGTGCCTGAGGGATCCCCATGGGTCCTTCCCAGTGAAGGAAGTGGGAAAAGTGAGCGCTGCCCCCCACTGCATCCCCCACTCCATCTTTGCTCAGGAGCACTGACAGTGGCGAGGACTGCATACCCGTAGCTGGAGACACACAGCCAGATGCAGGTGGTCTGGAAGCGGGGCCTGAGGGCTTGAAAATAGTTATTAAGTAAATAGAGGGGGAAATGTAAGTGGAAAGGACTATGCTTTTCATTAAGGGTAAACATTTTTATTAAAAGGCAACTATTTTTTAAGAGCAGCTAAGCTCAGAAATCACAGATGTAGGTTGGCTGCCATTAAAGAAGTTAGTTCCACTCTAGGGTGTAATTAAGAATCAAATGACTGGTGTGCTAGCCACTTAGGGTAGTGCTTCCTAAACGAGTCGGTTCATTAGAATCACCTGGGGATCTTCTCCAAATTCCAGAGTGAAGAGAAAGCCCGAGGGCCAGAGATCGGTTAGAAGACAATAGCAAGTCCAGGCAAAGGGAGCAAGGAGGCTCCACGCTCTAGGAACCCCACTCCCTGGAGAGTAGGACTAGAACAAGAGAATTCCATAATCTGAAAGGACAAAGGTGGGGGGTTTAGTAACTGTTAACTGTATGATTTTACTGAGCGGTTATAAAATGCTCCTACCAATGCATAAAAATGTATCATCCATGATCGTGTATATATAGGATAAAAATAGATGAAGCTGTAGGTTCTAATATAAAATTAAAAACTGGTATATGTAAGTGCCAAGATTCTCTACATTGTACTTGAAGGTGGCACACTCCTACAATCCCAGGACATGGGAGATTGAGGCAAGATGATCACCCTGAGATTGAGGCTCACCTGGACCTTAAATAGGTCAAGGTCAGGTGGAACTACTTGGTGAGTGGTCTATCTCAAAAGAAAAAAAAAAAAAAGGAAAGAAAAAAAGGGTTTCATGTAGTGAATATTCCAAAAAACTACAACTTGTGATGTTATTTTAACCATTTAGAGTGAAAATCTTTGAAAGATATTCTCATTCTTAACTTCCTGGGGAAAAAATGCATGCAATATGGTAATTCTTAAGGACTCTGCCCAACTTTATGAACTTCTGCTTTTAAACTGCCCTGTCAGTGACAGATGGGCTCACAAGCAAATTACCTATGAAGCGTCTTTAATTTTCTTATCCCTGTGGTGCAGCGGTGTAAGCCTGGAATTTAGCTCAGCGCTAGAGTGGTTGCCTAGCAGGTGAGGTTCTGTCTTTGCCTGCTAGCACTGCCACAGGAGAGAAAGGCTTGCTACTTTGTGTAGCCAGAATAAAATTCCACACAGAGGTAACTATGTAGGCCAGCAGTTTCTTTTCCCACTGTCTGTAGGCGAGGATGACCAAGACCGAGTCACTAGCTTCCTGTCCGGGTTGTTGCACCCTCACAGAATGGAAGGGAGAAGGCATGAGAGTAGAAACACCCCTCCTCAACCTCTGTAATGAGGACAGAGATGCCTTTCAAAGCCAGGATGCTTCAGAGCCCAATCATTTTTACCTGCCCCACTCCTGTCACTATTACATTGAGAAAATCTGAAGCTTGGAAGCGACTGTTTCAAACCATAGCATTGCCAAGGGTCACTTGCTTCTTGATGTTACTCCTTTGACCATATTAACATCTTTTTCTGAACTGTTTCTTTTTTAAACTTGGAAAACCTGATTGCCAACCTACTTTATAGAACATCAAATAAGAACATACTAATTCAAGATAAAAATGTGTTTTATGAAAAATCCATTTCTGAAACAGAGCTTTAGGATAACAGATACAACCGTGAAGATATTTTCGTTCTGTTTTTATTTTTTAAAGCGAATAAAAAAATTAAAAGAGGGGGCTGGGGAGATAGCTCCGAGGCACAAGTGCCTGCTGGGCAAGTGCAAGGTCGTGAGTTTGAACCCTGGTCCCACATAAAAAAAAAAAAAATTAAAAGAAACATTGCATTAGAAACAATACAGAATTTCACTAAACAAAATGATAGGAATTCAACAATGGTTGTTATATTGCATATGGTTGTCTTTAAATTAGTTGTGCAAGCCGGGCATGGTGGCTCACGCCTGTAATCCCAGCACTCGGGAGGCTGAGGCAGGAGGATTGGTGCGAGTTCGAGACCAGCTTGGGCTACAAAACTGAGCTCAAGGCCAGCCTTAACTGCATAGTGAGACCCTGTCTCAAAAAGACAAAAATAAATAAATAAATAAATAAATAATAAATTAGTTGTGCAGATTACTAAATATAAGCATGCAAGGGGTTGGGGAGATAGCTCCGAGGCACAAGTGCCTGCCTGGCAAGTTCAGGGTCATTAGTTTGAACCCTGCTCCCGCAAAAAAAAAAAAAAAAAAAAAAAAAAGCATGCAAAATTGGCCCAAAAAAATTAAAAAGAAAAGATTTAAGCATTAACTGTGCCTTTCAATAGACCAGAAGAAATCCGCAGTACAATTATCCACACTGTTCTGTGTTTATACATATGTTAGCTTTGCTGTCCTCTTTACCTACTTATAACCTTTCATCATTATAAATTCATAGATAGTGAAATGCCTGGAAAAGTTGAAGACCCACTTGCTGGAACTTGACGCGAGATGATGTATAAAAGCAAATAGGATCGTAGGTAGTCTTGGGATTAGACCCCAGAGCCTGGGAGTTATAAGTATTCTGAGGAGCCAGAGATGAATTTGAATCATAAGCAGTGAAGGCATCCAGCACTCTCAGGATTTCTGCTGCGTGCTACTCAGTTACGTGGTCAGACTTTCTGTGGTGCATGCCGTGCTTTCATGCACAACCGTCAGGTTGCCCTAACCACAAGAGCTCTAGGATTGCTTATAGTTTTCTAGCAAACTGGCCTTTTCCTTCGTGACCATTTGCTGTTACAAAAAGGAAATGACCACTGGTGACTATTAATGATTCCACATTTTTTTCACATTTCATTTGGTGAAATTATTAGCTTTCTGAAAGTAATGGTGAGGCCTTAGAGATCACAGCCATAATTCTACTGCTGTCATTGTCTTTCCATGTAAGTTTCAGTCAGTAATCTAACCTAATATTTCTACTATGAAATTGGGATATTGGATTAAATAATATTTAAAGATGTGACTTTTTCATATTTTACTATACTTAAAAGGCATATTTCTGCTTCATTGCATTGATTTTCTCCAGTTAGATTTCTCTGATAAATGATTAAAAGATACTCCAAGTCAATGAGTGAATTCTGCTCTTCCCAGTATGCTATTGTGGGCATCCTCAGCACCATTTATTATTTGGAATTCTCAACAAAGAGTTAAAAAGATTCTGGTTCCTGTGGCCTGTCATCCTCTCCAGTTGGCAAGAAACCTTCTGTGGACTTGGTGGTTGCCCAGAGCAACCAAATATTAGGGACAGAAACATATTCAGGGACTGCACTGTGGAAGTGACTCAGAGCTGAGAGATATTTTCCGGCTCGGCGGGACCCATGCTTAGCTGGAGCGGGTATCAGTCCGTGCCTGTCTGCAACCCTCCTTGCTTTCAGAGCTGTCTACTGTCTTCCTCGCTAAAATACAGAAGCCAAACTTGAAACACTCAGAGAAGTGCTGAATGCTTAGAAGGCAAGCTTCTTCCCTCCGCCTGTCGCCCACAGGCAGGCTCATTAGGCTAGTAAATATAAACAAGGTGACTTTGAAGCTCACATCACATGAACATTATAAAAACTCAATCTAAATGCAATGTAAAAGCTACCATTCAAAACCAATTGCCTCTTCTGAGTTAAGACAACCCAGCAGAGGAACAGCCAGCAAAAATCAATACACTTTCCTTTCTCTCTGTTGGATCCAGACATCCCTAACTATGATCTGAATTGAAATGTGGCTTTAAGAAAAAGCAATGTTTTTCCTGTCCTAAACTTCTTAGATCCCGAGGTCATCACCTCTCAGCTTCATCAGTCTGGCTCCAAGAGATGGGGAGTTAATTCTTTTGCTTTCGTGTTGCCTGGAGCAAGAACTGAAAGAAGTGTCAGCCTAGTCTTGGTACTGGAAGTCTTCTTTCTCAAGATGTTTCAGTAGGTTCCATCTTAATTACCTGTTGGGGCTATGCCACTTATATACCTAGTATATGTTCTTCTCACTTGCACATCAACAATATGATTATGCCAGTGATAATTATATAATTGCTTTTTTATTTCCAATGAATGCATATGGAGTGTCCTTGGGATAATAAGTAGGTCTGCCTGATTAGCGTATTGCAATGTGAAATGAACCTTCTCTGGGAGTGATGGGAAACATAGTCCTAAACTCAAATGTTTCCCAACAGTGACTCTTATCTGAGTAACCGTAGCAGCTGTTTGGAAACATGGCCTCAGATCATTCCTTGGCAGGTGTCTTTTTTCCTGATGATCCTGGGTGGAACTGAATCCGTATATATTACTTGACATGAGAAGCATATGTGACCCTGGCAGATGGATTTTGCCGATCTTGAAAACTACAGCTGTTTGGTCACTTTGAAAACACAACCGTACAAGGGATTTACTAGGTTTATGTTTTAACAGTTTCATGCTGACTGATGGACATTCCAGTGCTACAGAGAAAACAATCTGGTTTATAAGACAGTGGAAATATATCATCCTTGGTATTGATGGTGTCATTAATTTTGATGTTTGTTTTTATGAAAAGAGACAGGAACATTTTGCTTGATGTTACAGGAGAAAAGGCCAATATGTATGTGGCTTTATTTTCCTTGAAAAAATAACAACAACAACAAAAAAAATCCAAATGTTGACTTTGGTTTCCCCTCTGCTCAAATTAAAAACAGTAGATGATCTCCTGGGAAGACCAGTGATTTTGTGCTCTGTATTAAATGTGTTCCCTACCGAGGCATTGCACAGTGGAAAGTCAGTTTCCTATCAAGAAGGCTCTTAAGTGCTCCAGATGCTGTATACCTCCACATGCAGTTCCTCGACTAGAATATACACATGTGCTAAAAGAGACTGAGAAATAAAGGTGGGCAGCTGGACATGGCTACTCTAAGATTAGGGACCCAAGGTCCTTCCAGATAATCAATCCACCCTTCCTGGATTACAGACTCTGCTGCCATGGTCCTAGATGACTGCAAGACACCTAGCATCACATCGAAGTTGTGCTCAGCAAGATAAAGAAACGCAGCCTCTCCCTTCTGGAAGATATTTCCCAGAAGTAGCACCTAACTCTCCTACTTATGGTTCCTTGACTAGAATTAACACCCATGCTAGGCTGAACTGCCAAAGAGACTGAGAAGTGCAGACATTGTATCAGGCAATACCCTTAATTCTAAGATCTTACTATTTTAAAGGAAATTGGTCTTTTTTCTAACCTCTTCTTTTTGCCTGCTCAATGTCTATTGAATTCCTCACCATCTTACCCTCCTTCCTATTTTTCTTGAAAAAAAGAACTCAACTCTCTTTTAGTCCAGCTCTCAGCCTTCTCTGTTGGCCTCAGCTTCTGGAGTAAAGAAAAAAAAAAAAAAAAAAAAAACTTCCAAGTCACTTCAAGCTGCGATTCCAGCAACCGTGAAGCCTCACCTCAGAAACAGCTGTGAACTTGACACTCTGTCCTTGCTCTGATGATCAGAGTCCCCTGGGTACTTATTCCAAACCTCCTCCTTTCTTACAGGCCTCCCAGCCCAGTAGCTGCCCATGACCTTTCTATAAATGGCTCTGGCTTTATGAACACAGTCTGAATTAAGATAGGGACTACATCTCCTATCTGCACTCACCGACATTCCTAGCTCCCCCTTCCCTTCCTGCCTCCTGTTCTTAGCTCCTTCTCCCTGCTGCTATCTTTTAAGGCCTGTGTCCATGCCCTGGACTGTTTCTCCTCCTCGCTTCTCCAGGTCCTTGCTCAGCTTGTCTTCCTTTATTTTTCTCATATTTTTAATTCTCCCTTTGCTCTTTCCCTATCTACATCTTTCTCAATGTTAAGAGCAACGCCAAACAAAATTAGGGTGAAGCCTAGCCGCAAGACCTGTGCAGATCATCTTGCTCGTCCTCTGGGATTTCCGCCTCAGTCCGGTTGTCCCACCTTCTCACCGTTTGTTCACTCCTCAGTGCATCACACTAGGACATTCTCCACCCCCGCTGCCTTCATCATGGTGAGCTCCTATTGGCCCACTCAGCTCCAGTTTTAAAGTTCTTCCTCATCAACTCTCGTTATCCATTCACACAGTAAGTTTTCAACAATCTTTTGTTAGAACCCACTCTGGTCCATGTACTCCAAGACCTTGCTGCCCCAGATACTCCTCATCATCTGTTATGGCCCCATGGATCCTAACATATAAATATTCTAGATGCATCTTTTCCACTTATTGCTCTTTCACTGTGTGGTTAGGTATCTTCCTGACCTTTGATAATGATATTTCTCCCTCGCAGTGAATCTGATTTCACTTGGCTCAAACTTCTCCTCTGAACTTTAGAGTCTTTCCTGCCCTTTAATATCTCACTGTTCAGGGCCCAGCAGGATGGCTCAGTGATCTAAAGCTCCTGCTTGGAAAGCTTAGGCAGCTTCAGGGACCGTGGTTTGATTCCTGGCACCACATGCTGTGCCAGTCCTGCCCTCAGGGTAGACTCAGCCAGCCATAAAATTAAATAAATAAACAAACAAACAAACAGAAGTTCTGAAACAATAAATAAATAAATAAATAAATAAATAAATAAATAAATAAAATTCTTTAAAAAAAAAATATCTCACTGTTCAGGTCCGGTATGTTCAAAACTGTACTCTTATTTTTAAAAATCTGCTTTCTCATCTCAAATAATGAAGTATTTTTATACTATATTGAAACTGGAAACTATACACTCCAACAAATGCATGTATTTTTCACTTTCTAAAATATTTTATTTTATTTTGAAGAGTAAAAACAAATGCAAGGAGCCAGATGTGGTAGCGCACACCTGTAAACCCAGCACTTGGGAGGCTGAGGCAGGAAGATTGGTGCAAGTTCAAGACCAGCCTGGGCTGCAGAAGTGAGTTCAAGGCCAGCCTGAACTGCAAAAAAAAAAAAGCAAAAACAAGTAGCAGAAACAAAGACAAAAATAGTACCAAATAATACATCTGTTACAGATTTTCAAAACAAGAATAGCTAATTAACAGTGGTTGTTATCAATTTTTATCATCAACTATATTGCTCAGATTGATAGTTATGTAAGACTGGACAAAAGAATTGAATATTAACACTTGCTTTCAACAAAAACTTAGGGCCCAGTGGGATGGCTCAGTAGTCTAAAGCACCTGCTTGGGAAAGCTTGGGTGGCTTCAGGGACCGCGGTTCGATCTCCAGCACCAGATGCTGCGCCAGCCCTGCCCTCAGGGTGGGCTAAGCTGGCCATAAAAATGAGTGAATAAATAAACAAAGGTTCTGAAACAAGAAAAAAATAAATAAATAAAATAAAAAATTCTTTTAAAAAAAAACTTCTTTTTTTCTTCTCTTTTTTTACATTTTTATTTTTATTTTTATTTTTATTTTTTAAATTTTTTACTTATTTATTTTTTTCTTGTTTCAGAACCTTTATTCGTTTATTCACTCATTTATATGGCCGGCTCAGCCTGCCCCGATGGCAGTGCTGGCGCAGCATGTGGTGCCGGGGATTGAACTGCGGTCCCTGAAGCCACCCAAGCTTTCCCAAGCAGGTGCTTTAGACCACTGAGCCATCCCGCCAGGCCCTTTTTTTTACATTTTTAAAAATTTAATTTTAATGAGAGTATAATAATAATTGATAAGACATTGGAAACCATACATATTTAGAACACCAAAATGAGAGGTACTCAAGCATGGTTTTTGTGTTAAACATTTCTATTCTCAACGTAGTTGCTTAGATCATAAATATCAGCACATGCTGTTAGTCAAGTTGGAAATTCTACACATTAACTACTATTTTTAAAAAATCTAATGGAAATTATTAGCACAATCATCTTAGCCATCCTGTATATATACTTATATTTACTTTTACCCCTTCCTTTTTTTCCTATCTTTTCTCCTTTTTCTCATCTTTGTTGTTTAACCCTTAAGTTCAGTTTCTTTCTGTTTTACTCTATCTGTTGTACCTTTAACGTTTTATTTTTTCTTTCAGGTTTTTATACTAGGGAGACAAAGTGACATTTACACATGTGGGCCTGATTTCATTTGTGAGCACATCCTCTAGTTACATCCACTTCCATAAAAAGGCTTCCAGTTTGTCTTTCTTTATAGCTAAGTAATATGCCATTGTATAAAAATACCACATCTTTTTATTGTCCATTTTTCAGGAATTGGGCATTTTGGTTGTTTCCAAGATTTAGCTATGACAAACGATGCTGCTATGATCATGGGTGCACATGTACCAGTATGTTATGATGTCACTTTTCATGTATTTCTCAAATCTATGCTTTCTTCTCTGTAACTTTCCCTACCTCCCAACTTGTCTCCCTCTCCTGTACATGGCAGCAGTTGCACTGAAAATGGTGTTCTATGACACTGATGGTTACATTTATCATCATACTTTTCAAAAAGATAGTCCTAATTAAAAATACTAAAATATAGAACCATGCCTATAATAACAAGTGTAAGTATTGCTTTATTAAATGGTTGATACAGGGCTACAGTGATAGCTCTGTGGCACAAGTGCCTGCCTGGCAAGTGCAAGGTTGTGAGTTCAAACCCTGGTCGCACAAAAATACATACATACATACATACATACATACATACATAAATGGTTGATATACATGCATGCCCACATGTTCATCTTATCAGAAATACCTGATTATAAAGTAGAACATTGGAACACCAAATTTAGAATGATCTGTGTCTGGCATGCCTATTCTAAGCTATGCCTTCTCCGGTGAAACCAAATCCATTCAGCTGAAAACATTAATCTGAAGATATCAGTGTCTATTGAGCCACTCTTTACTGTCCCACCAGCCACAAGATCAAATTTCATATTGGCAGTGTGAATCCCCCTCACCAGTGAGCTGCCTCCTCATCAGCTTTACCTGACTCTGTCACTAGCTGCTTCCTTCCACCCAGGCCCATCCTGCTTCAGAGCCGTCTTCACTGGTTTTCTCTCCCTGCACATCCAGGGCTCACTGTCTCTCACATCTGCCAAGTGTGCTGTGTCTCATTCTTTGGGTGCATGGATGCCTAAAACCCAACATCTCCCGGCATGCCCAAACTCGCACAGGCTCTTCTCTTGATCAGCGTGTTTCCATGTGCCCTAGACCCGTCTGTAGGATGACATGGAGCAAGTTGTTCTAAAAGTTGCAGTCTAGCAGTCCATACTTCTTCCTAGGAAGCCTGCCCCATAATCAGGCAAGTTTTTTGTTGTTGTGTCTTCAGTGTATTCAGTGTAGGCTGCTGAGACACCAAGGACCAGGATTGACAAACCTAAGCCACGTATGCTGCAGCGACAAGCAGAGCCTTCTCTACATACAAAGTGGCCCCAGCCAAGGTCTGATAACAGTATGCACAGGACTACAAAGATCACGTGGATTGTGCGAAAGCAAGAAAAATGCAAGCATTTATCCTTCAACAGAAAAGCTATCTGTGTCATTGAAAACCCTTGTTCCCATGCTTTTCTTTTAAAACAACAACAACAAAAAAAGGTGAATGAATGAGTTTAGGAAAAGCTGAAACCTTCACACTTAATTCCAGTGTTGGCATTTAGTGGTAAATAAGTGGGCTGGGAGTTGCAGATTGGGTGTCTGGGCTCCAAACTATTTGCCATCACTGCCATGAAACTTAGGCAGAGATGTGCTTCTGTAGCCTGCTTGAAGCGTTTATTAAGTAACACGCGAGAGACCAGGAGGGAGTCACTCGTAAGAAATACTTGAGGATTCACCGTGTCTACACCGTTAGCCCTTGGAGTCAGAATGAAGCAAGCGGAAGTGGCAACACCACCCCTATATTTGCTTTGCCAGTCAACATTCGGGGTGATGCCCAGGGGTCTGTGTAGCCCTCCCCTTTCCAACACTGGGACAAAGTATCCAACAACACTTCAACTCAAAGATGGAAAGGTACATTTTGGCTCCTCATTTTAGGGCATAGTCCATGGGCTCCAAGGCAGAAATGGGATGGCAAAGGGTACCCAGGCTGTGGCATCTGGGTACCCAAGACAAAAGGAAAGAACTGGGGGCAAGAATTAATTCCTAGGCTCAAGTAACCTCCTCCCTCCAGAGCCAGCTCCTAACAGCACATTCAGCAACTGAACTCAAGGATCAATAAACCCATTGGTGACCATAATCGCCCATGTCCTTGCCGCCTTCCACACATGCGAGAATTTGAGGGTATTTTTTTAGACATAAACCAGCACAGCCCACAAAAGGACATGACTTTGTGTAAAGGACAGAATTCCTTCTAGGGTGTTCCAAGTGACACTAAAGAGGAGCTTTATGGTATTCAGTAAAGCTCAGCCTTTCACCCAGATACTACTGGGCAGTCAATGACCACACTGTTTATTCAGCTTTGTGAAAACACTCAGGAGGCACAGATGCAACCAGAGAAGTGTGCTGCGCCACACCAGGTGTGTAGAGCACTGCTCTGAGGAGTGTCAAAGGAAGTTTGTTGTGTTTGGGTTTTTTTTTTGGGGGGGGGGTTGCTTTCAAATTCTTTCATTCCCCACTCATATGGAAACATAGAGCTCTGATAGTTTTCTCATAGGGTAGAAGTTCTGCCTCCATGATTGTGCTACCATTGCCCAGGAGAAGGATCCAGCAGCACCCACTTTGCGTGTGTTAGGCCACTTGTCTTGTGTCATTCGTTCCTTGATCTTGGGCTGAGAGCTGCCTTGGTACTACATACCAGCTGCTGGACTGCACCACAGATGAAAAAAGCAGAATAACTTCAAGTCAGAGGAAGCGGTTTGTGCTGAGGAAAGAAACTTGGAAAGAAACCACCAAGCATACTAGGCTCTGTATTTTCCCTGCTGCATACAGTTGGATTAACACATTTCAAAATAACCAGTCAGTTGAGTTAATTCTCTCAAACAGCTAGTCAATACAGTAGAGGAGAAGGGAAAATAAACAGATGGTTTTCTGGATTTCTGGTTTAGCTTCATGTGCCCTTGGTCTTACTTATTTCTAGGGAATAATTTCTACTCTTAAGGAAATGTGGGCATCTGTTTTGCAGACTATCACGGGTCCGTAAAACACACAAGGCTGTTTTGAAAATGTATTCAGATTTTCAATAGGGGTCATCTGAACAGGTGGAAATAACATGGTGGACATAAATCTGTGTTATAATGGGGGAAAGAAAGGGTTCAATAAGCAGAAGCTCATTTCTTCCCTTTCCATACTTCTGCAGTCTGCGTGACTGTCCTTTCCCCACTTGGTTCTTCTCCTGACCTTTCCATTTCCTTTTCGTTTGTAATCTCGGTAACAAGAAGTCTACGTGCCAAGTGGAGTGGTGACCTTGGACATCCATGATCACATTTAATTCGAGCAGCAACCTTCTGCAGTGGATAAATTTGTTCTTCCCATTTTACCAAAAAAGAAATGGAGGCTCCGAGAATTTAAGGAAAATATTTTACAGTCATTGTTCCAGAAAATTCTGGAACCAAGGTTCAAACTCTGACAGTAACATTTCTAGTCATGTGGCCTGAAAAAGGTGCATGGCAGCCACCTGGACATGTCATCTGTGTTCACCTTTGTTGCGTCCATGCGTCTTTTCTCATGTTCCTCACCCTCTTTCTGCTTTCTCTTTTCCCTGTATCTTCTTCATTTTGCCTCTCCTCTCATTCATTCCTTTCTTTCTCTGTATCTCTCACTCCTTGTCAGAATATCCTTTCTCTCCTTGCCCTCTTCTTCCTATTCATTCCCAGCTCTAAAACTGACTGCTGTATTCTGAAACTTAAATACCTTAAAGGCATGCCCAGGAGTTAAAGGCTTACTTCCTAGCTGGCACCATGGGGCAGTGGTACAGCCTTTAAGAGGTGGCACCTAGTGGGAAGTGGGACCTAGGGATTTGGGGCTACACTCTCTACCTCTCTTTCTGGGCATGCAGGAGACAGTGCTCGTCCACCACACACTCCTGCCATGATGTGTTGCCTCACCACAGAGACCAAAAAATCAGAGCCAGTGACAGATCATAGACTAAAGCCTTCCAAGTTGGAAGGAAAGTAAACCTTTTCTCACTATAAACTGATGGCCTCAGGCTTGTGTTATAGCCACAGAAAGCTGAGTAACACAGCCACTCATTTCCCTTCCTGGGGCCTCCTCATTCCTCACTGGAGCATCTCTCAGGCTCAGACTCTTTCTCCTGCCACTCTTCATCTCGGTTTTCCATATACTTCTCTCCCTAAGTTAGAAGTGATGTCCAGCCTCAATCACAAAGCAGGGCACCATTGGTGATATTTTTTTTTTCTTGTTTCAGAACTTTTGTTCGTTTGTTCATTTATTTTTATGGCCGGCTCAGCCTGCCCTGAGGGCAGGGCTGGCGCAGCATGTGGTGCTGGGGATCGAACTGCGGTCCCTGCAGCCACCTAAAGCTTTCCTAAGTAGGCACTTTAGACCACTGAACCATCCTGCCGGGCCCTCAACCATTGATGATTATGGAAAGGAATTTTATCCTTTCCAGATAGCGCAAATATTAGGCTCTTGTTGAACTTCAGATGATCTCCAGTGACTAAAAATAGAAAATGCCTCTCTCTGTGGTAACTACCAAGAAATGAGTTCTAGGCAAGAGATAAAAACCAAATGTAAAACTATGCGATCCATGCCAAATACAGTTGCTATGTATAATTCATTTGTAGTAAATGTTGAGCTCTACCCAGTGATGTAGTACTTTGAACAAAATCATATTTTACTAGAGTGACCATATTTGGAACTAGCTGGGACAGAAGGGTTTCATTTCCTTGAAGCAAAACCAGTTGATGACTTTTCCAGGAAACAGCCTGAGAAGGCCAGGAAAGAATTCCAGATTCTCAAGGTCCTGGCAAAAAAAAAATAGGCATCTTTTCTTCACGTAATAAGTCACAAAGGACCTTTATCAGGATGTAGTTGTCTGCTCCTGGATCAGCTTGGTTTCCAGAAATAACTATAGCCAAATAAATGTGTTCTTATATGGATGCAATAGACTCTTGCATGCTATAATGCCAGCAGGCACTCTAAGAGAGAAATGTTTTGAAGAATCATCCCAGTTCTGGGAACCTGAAGTTTGATGTTTCTCTTGTAGGAAATGAGCTTTCTTGGGACTTTGCCTTTTGCTCTGTTTCCTTTCTCTGGAGATAGCTCTGTCCTCTGCCTTTCATGTTTTATACGTGTTTTACTTCAGGACACTGAGATGATGATGATGGTGGTGGTGTCTTAGTGGTGATTTCCTCATTCTTCTTTTAACACCAACAAACCCATGCAATTTTCCATTTAAAACTAGAATTAAATACTACAGATGCATAAAAAAATAGGGCAATGTAACTTTCCATTGTAGTCACATATTATAGGTCATTGGCTACTGGTGAGGGTACACATTGCCTGCCTTTGGGTTAGATATCTGGACTTGGTCCACTTAACAGTTTGGCCCATGGCTTCTTTTTTGTTTTGTTCCATTTGTTACAGTACTCACTCATGGACTTCACACTGGGCTACAAATCCAGCCTAGGCTACAAAGCCAGCCTAAGCTACAAAGTCAGCTGACACCACCACCCCTGCCCCCCCCCCTTTTTTTTCTTTTTGAGACAGTCTAGCAAAGTTGCTAATTTGGCCAGACTAGGTTTGAATTTAGAATCCTTCTGCCTTGGCCCCCGCAGTTGTCAGGATTATAGGCTCATGCCACTATCCTGGCTCAGTCTTCAGTCCTTTAACAAATAATGTCTTAAGAATTTGTTATGTATCAGGCACAAGATAAAGCCCTTGAGACACAAGCACAACCAAAAAGACACATTGTGCCAGGACTTAGCTCCTATCTGTTAGGAATGGGAGAGAGGAGACATGAGTTTGAATCAAATGTAGAATCCCGAAGTGAAGTACGCTGTATGGCCAAAAGAAGTGAGATTGAAGTGGAAGCGGGGAAGTAACCGATTCCATCAGGAACTCATGGGATGATAAAAGGGGCAGAATGGATCTCCTGAGAAGATCGCAGACTGGTGGGACAGTCAAGTGTAATAAGAAGGCTGAGACCAGGAGCCATTCCTTCCATTGTGTGCTCAGTTGGAGATGATTCTACTGTAGAGTGGGAAGACAGGCACTAACTTTTCGCTTCCATCCAAGTCCCCACTCAGAAGAGAATGCTCCTCTTCCCTCAGTTTTGTTCCTCCTCTCTCTCCTCCTCAGCAACCAGGAGTTCTTCCAAGTCTGCCACCATCAGGACTACATCATCTCCCCATCTCCTTCCACCTGGCAGAACTCTTAAGGATTAATTTGTTAAGTCACCTAGATTTCTAGGAATATAGTTTTCTAGAAGACATTCATTCAGATGTAAAACGCCTGGGACTTCTTGTCTAGTCATGGTTGTGTGAATATCCGTACTTGCCTTTAAACTCCTAGGGTCCACATTTTAGCCTAAAACTTTTAAGTAATTGCTTAGATTTCACAGTATGGCTATCTAGAGTAAAAACAATTTGCGTTAATCAGTCTGCTGTTCCTTTGTGAAACCCCATGTTTGGGGCTTCTCTTGAACAGCTCTGCTGAAGGATAGTCATTCTTGATTCCCCAACCTATGTGAAAGAAAATTTCAAGGGTAGAGAGTGGAAAGGCAAATGTATTATCCTTCTAAGTAATTCCTATAACTACAGAGAACCAGACCTAGGTACCAACACACAGGTCTGAAGGACTAATTTTTAGACTGTAAAATTCTTCTGAATTGCAATCTCAGTGTCAGTCACTCTTTACAACCTCTGTTTGTCCCTAGGCAGAGACCAGTGCCTGGACTTCCTACGCCAAGGTTCCCTGTGGTATTTTTAATAGTGCTGTTTGATGCTGCGGCCAGCTTCTCTGTGGCTTGGGAGTTAAATGGGATGCAGTGATGTGGTGTGCTGTACTAGGCTTCGGAGGAATGTTAGGATAAATCAAATTCCAAATGAGATAGCACCTGAAAGAATCTTGGGCTCTTTTGTGAAAGAGCTTTCATAGTCCAGAGAGGAGGGCGTGGAGACTCCCAGTGACCCTTAAATGGTCAACGTGAACTATGTCACTACTGACCAAACTGAGTTTGGAGTCAGTTTTCAACGCAGATGGAGAGTATCCACATTGGTTCACTAGGTTTTGCCCACCCAGTTCTTTCCTGTTTGCTTTTCGGCCTGGTTACTTTAAGAAAAAGCAGTGCTTAAAAGGAGGAGGATAATGCCTCTCCTTAAAGAGCCAGCACCTCAGAGTTGCGGGGTGCCAAGCAGAGGCAATTACCAGCCCTGCTACTAACAGATACCCCTGACATGTGTTCCCATCCCCACGCCCTGCTGGCCCATGCTGGGAACAAGGATTGTGGGACTCCAGAGCCTAAAACAGTCAGCTTTTCCTTCTAGCAGTGCTTACACATCTTTGGTATATTTGAATCATATGTGGTTTCCAGTAGTGGAAAGATTTTCTCCTAATAGTTATCAGAAAATCAGTTCTTAAAGGTGTATTGTTTACACACACACACACATTTTATGTATACAAATTTGCTTTTGGAAAATGTTTTTATTTCCAGTAACTTTTTATTATAGGCTGGTAAATAACCTCTCCTCCATGATGCTCCTTTTAAAATGCCTTCTTTGGGTTGAGGAGATAGCTCCGCAGTCTAAGCACCTGCCTGGCAAGTGCAAGGATCCGAGTTCCATTCCCAATAGCACATGTCCAGCCAGCTCCAAAAAACCAGGCACACCATACTGGCTACCAAAACCGGATATGGTGGTGCATACCTGTAATCCCAACACTGGGGAGGCTGAGAGAGGAGGATCACTTTAAGTCTGACCTGCATAGCGAGATCCTGTACTAAATAAATGAATAAAATAGCAAAGTTTTAAATAAAAAATAAAAGAGGCCCAGTGGGATGGCTCAGTGGTCTAAAGCGCCTGCTTGGGAAAGCTTTGGCAGCTTCAGGGACCGCGGTTCCATCCCGGGCACCACACGCTACACCAGCCCTGCCCTCAGGGCGTGGGCTGAGCCAGCCATAAAAATTTGTGAATAAGCAAATAAAGGTTATGAAACAAGAAAAACATAAACAAATAAAATAAAAAATTCTTTAAAAAAAATAAAATACCTTCTTTCTTAATAGATGTATCCTGAGGAAAAATAGGTTATATGTAAAAGACAATTAATCACTAGTTAGAATAATGAAAAATGACTCATCTGAAGTGTTTATTATACCCAGTGCTGGGCTAAACCTATTTTTCCCCTGCCCCCTATGCTCCCATTTTTGATCCTGTTTCCCACTTACAAAAGATCTCCCTCCATGTTTCCACTACCCATCTTGTGTTTTGCTCTTTATTCTTACTTTCTGCTTCTCATATAAGAATCCAGGCAATATTGGGGTTTTTTAGGAAGATGAAGTAGGAAGGGTCTCAAAGGGTGATCCGAAGAACCACATTCATCATGTAGGCCTTAATTTTGGACATAGCGTCATGGTAACTCCAGGAAAGCGAATTTCATCAGGCACCTATTTTTTGTCATGTAGTGATTTATATACTATAATAAACTTTTAAGCAATTTACATTTTTCTTTCCTGGTCTACTTGGTTGCAAGGTGCTAGAAGTTAGATGTTGCTCAACTTGAACTGTGTGAAACCACATGGTGCTTGGATGTAAACGTTCCATCAGTTCTCGAAATTCTCTCTGAAGACATCAAAGCCACATCATGTGCAACCAGTCAACTAGAAAGCTGACCTCAGCTACTGAAGTTGGAAGATCGATGTTCAAAATGCCTCTCATCTTTTCATCTTCTGAGCCATCCAGCAAATAGAATTCATTGACATACTGATTTCTGTACTTGCTGGCACACATACATCCCGTCTCATTCTGTGTTGCCTGA
This sequence comes from Myocastor coypus, assembly GCA_004027025.1. Classification (NCBI taxonomy): domain Eukaryota; kingdom Metazoa; phylum Chordata; class Mammalia; order Rodentia; family Myocastoridae; genus Myocastor; species Myocastor coypus. The sequence continues at coordinate 63,818 of PVJA010004008.1, read as the reverse complement.
AAATATCGTGTACAGCCTTGCAGCTCTTTGGCAAAAGTGGCCTGGTGGGGAAAAAGTAGGATGTAAGGGCTGGGAGGGCTCTCATTGGGCACCATCCTTTGAGAGACCGGGGAAGGGAAACCAGGGCATTCGGAGTTCTCAGCAAGGTCAGGGCTGGTCAGTGGGCAGAAGTCACACCCCCTGAACTGCATGGCATGCTTGGCTCTGTACACAACAGACACCCTTCGTTAAAAACCACAAGGGGAATTCTTTGCTCTGTACAAGTAGAAAGTTAGACTAATAAAGTCACAGATGAGGTTTCTCTTTTACAATCCATTGAGAAATTCCTGGGGTTGGTTCAACTGTTTGGCCGTATGATCTTGAAAGCATGTGGTAGCATCTGTAATGGGAATAAAGTGAAAACATATGACTGGAGGTTGAGGTGCCTTCGCCCAATGCTGCTCTGATGATAACACAAATGGAGCAACAGGTTGTGACCAACAGAGAACCAATTACCCCCCACCCCCGTGGAGCTACAGCTTTCAGCTCTATCCTGAGTTTTCCCAAGGTCAAACCCCATGGGGTCCAAACTAATATTGGTTCCAAGCTAGGCCTAGCACAGCGTTTTCGGACGCATCAACTACTGTTTACAGAATGCCACGTGAATCATTACCAGGCGCACTAGACGCAGATGAATCAAGTCCTTGTTGATCACTCCTCTGCTTCATTAAGTAGGATACTGGAAGGTCCTTTGTTTTATTGCTTTGTAATGATGTGAGCAGCACGAGCTGTTGTTCTGCAGTGCTGTAATAATTACATGATTTATTGAAAACTTGTAACGCCCCAAGTCTGAGCCTTTTGTGCACATATTATCATTTAATCCTCACAGATATGCCTAGATATAATGTAATTCCCATTTTAATAAGAGGACATGAGGTTTGCCTTAATTAACTCTCTCGAGGGCATCCAGTCAGTGCTGCAGCTAGAGGGCACACTGGGTCAGGCTGACCCAGTAACCTCTTAATCTCCTGCGCTAAATCAATTTCTCTGCTCATGTGTGCATCCACTTGGTCCTTGAGTTGATTTATCGGTGGTGACATTTAATTTTGGTTTTATTCAAATTAGAATTCTGACTATTAAAAACACAGTCAAATGAACTGAAGTTCACACTGGGATAACAGTTTAAGGTTATTTGCACTTGTAAGCGGGTAAACAAGATGGAGAGGAGAGCAGAAGGAAATGGATAGAAACAGGAAAGGAAATCAAGAGGAGTGGTGAGCTGTATTCACAGGCATTTGTGCATAGAAATCTTAGAATGCAGGTCGCAGCACACCTTTATTGTCTGCCCCCCTCTCCGCAGTAGCCCGCTATGTAGACTGTTCTTTGCAACTACTCTGAACTCTTTTTGAGAAAGACCTGAAGGAAACATGTTTGAAAACTTTTTCTGGACACTGACTGTAAAAGTTCTCATTCTGTGCAGCAGATTATAAAGATATACAAAAGTATTACTAGGAAGCATCCCATTCAGACATTAGGTAGTAGTATAAGAACAACTCCTTTTGTGTGACTTCCAGACTCTGATTTTAGAAGGACTTGTGTTTACACAAAATTTAGCAAAAAGTCACTGACTTAGTAATTACCTAAACCTGTTTTTATTTTTTTTGTGTGTGTGTGTGAATAGATTTTAATAATCCTTTCTGAATAATTTTAATAATAAAGACTAGTCTTAAATTTTATTTTAAATGTAACAATCTTGAGCCGGGCATGGTGGCGCACACCTGTAATTCTAGCACTTGGGAGGCTGAGGCAGGAGGATCAGTGTGAGTTCGAGACCAGCCTGGGCTACAAAAGTGAGCTCAAGGCCAGCCTGAGCTGCATAGCGAGACCCTGTCTCAAAAAGACAAAAAAAAAAAAAAAAAAAGGTAACAATCTTTAGTGTTGGTGACTACTGTTAAGTACAGTGACCTAAATAGAAGTCGGACGTGGAAGTGAGGGAACAGTGGAATAGCAAAGTGTGGGGCTTAAGAAGAAAGGAAGGTAGGCGGAGCATCCTTGTAGGCAAAGAATGATCAAGAGCATCTCTAAGAGGAAAGCATGCTGCAGGTAGCAAAGAGACCTAAGATTTTCTTTCACAGGGCTCGTGGTCTAGAATGGCCCCGCCGCTTTTCTTAACCCTGCGAACCTCAAGTGCCTTGAGACTTTTGTCTCCCCCTGCAGTTAGTATAACTCTAATAGCATTCATTCACTCATTTACCTGAATTCCATGCTGTATGCAGAGACACCAGGACAGGGCCGATCTGGAGTATTATGTCCCCTAATGTGGGAGTGGATAAGTAGGAAGAAGAATTCCCAGTGGATCATGAGCTAGATGGCTTAACTGGAACCCATGGGGCTGAGGCAGCAAGCATAAAGATAATCAGAAAGGAGTCCATCAGAGATTTAAGAACTTCAGACTCTGCCCCCTGCAAGACCACTTACAAAAGACCACACATTGGATGCTAGGGAAAGTCCTCAGGTGACCAAGCTGTAGTTCTGGTCTTCTGAGACACAGAGTGTGTTTCCTTATGTCTGAAATTCCTTCCACGTGCCCAAGCCTGTGTTCCTGCAGAGCCCACCACATGCTTGCACACTGAAACATTTCACAGAACAGAAGAGGTCTTGCTTCAGGGGCAGGGCAGGGGAGTGTCTACTCAGAAACCCCAAATGTAAGCCTGTAACACAGCAGGTGTGTGTGGGGTGAGGCACGGGAACCCCCAGAGCCCTGCCCGCATGGTTGTTCCCTGACCCCATTACTGTCTAGGAAAGGTGTCCCAGGAACTTCTCAGCACAGCCAAAGAGATAAGGAACCCGACCTTGTAATTAATCGCCCTTGATCTCAACTTTATTAATGAATAACAGAATGAGGGATCTTGGCACAAGTATTTTACCTCTCTGAGATCATGCCTGTGTGGGCTACATCTGAGGACGGGTCCAGCTGTGAGCAGTCTGAAAGAGGCTGTCATCACTGACGTGGCCAAGATGGCTACCAAAGGAAATGACGGATTTACACTGTGTTATATATTACTCCCTGGAGGTACTTTAATGTCATGGGTACAGAGCAATTAATGTCTAGTTGTGATTCTTTGGCTAGCAAAATGTGTACAAAATATATATATATATATATATATGTATATATATATATATATATATATATATATTTTTTTTTTTTTTGTCTTTTTGAGACAGGGTCTCGCTATGCAGTTGAGGCTGGCCTTGAGCTCACTTTTGTAGCCCAGGCTGGTCTCGAACTCACACTGATCCTCCTGCCTCAGCCTCCCCCGAGTGCTGGGATTACAGGCGTGCGCCACCATGCCCGGCTACAAAATATATTTTGTTAGGGTTAAAATATCTCTAAGCAAGTTGTCCTGGCACCCATGTTTCCTTTTCTTTGTATGTATGGACCCTGTCATCTTCCTCTTGCCACTTAAATAAAATATCCATGTGTAGATTTTGTCTCTTCTCTTTAGTCCCTAGAAGTAAAGAAGAGTTCCTTCCTGATGTTACAAGTGGCATCTTACATATACATGCAGGTTTGCTTATAGCAGGGCACTGCCCTGCATCAAGCTAGAACTTTATCGCCTTCAAAGAATAATTGTCAGCTGGACGTGGTGGTGCACACCTGTAATCCCAGCACTTGAGAGGCTGAGGCAGGAGGATCAGTGCAAGTTCAAGACCAGCCTGGGCTACAAAAGTGAGCTCAAGGCCAGCCTGAACTGCATAGTGAGACCCTGTCTCAAAAAAGACAAAAAAAAAAAAAAGAGAGAGAGAGAAAGAATAATTGTCTTGTTGACCCTAAAAGGCAAAGGTGTTACACTTTTATTATAGAACCCCATTGGGGGAATATTACTTTTACTCCAGTTTCTGTCTTTATCAAAAGACTATTTACCTACCCTGGCAAATTTTCAATCTTTTGGGGCTGATGCCCATGGAACACAGCTGTCTTATGAGTTGTGAGAAAAATCAAGCAAGAATTTTTTTCTTGCACATTTTTCCCCAATGTTCTCACAAATAACCTCTGGCTTCCTTTACTAGAGCTTACAGTAAGGCAACCCTGAATTTAAGAACTTCTGCACTCACCGATTTCTCCTTTAGTGCTTTCTTTCAGTCAAAATCAATGTGTGCAGAAAGGTCTACATTTCCAATCCCGGAAATGTCACAATGACCATTACATCTTCAATCCAAGAAACAACTGAACTCCTCCACCTGGAATCTATGTTCCTACTCAGCCTGTTCATGACTTCTTTAATTAGGCCCAGTTTGTAGCATATGGCTTGACTAAAATTTATAGCCACACTTAGATACACAACTCAAGAGAGCTATTAGTCCAGACGCCACCTCAAGCTTTTAATGCAAGTAAATTCTTTGACAGAAGCATAGCCCTCTACAGTAATTACATGAACACAAGTGAAAACTGCTTCATCCTCCCAGCATCCCTTGGTGTTGTTCCCAAGAAGGATGCTATCTTCTAGCTGGCCTGGCCATGCACTTGGCACTGTACCTGCATCACTATCATTTTGTTTGTCCATTTGGGAAGTGTAAAATTGTCTTACCCTCATGTCTCTCCTCCAGTGAGCCTCAGCACTTCTGGAAATCCATCCACTTAGTTGCAGGACTTATGTTTCACACTTGCATGGGTGTTGACATAAATAGGAGTAAAATTAACAACATCAAAACCTAAGGAGACCTAGACTTTTCTGCATGGATCAGTAGACACTGAAACTGTTGTAGAGAGTGTTTCTCTGTTCCCCTAGGCAAAGTCACCCTCCTCCTGCACCTGACTGTCAGAGGACTTTTTTTAAGAAGCAGTTCTGACTGTATTTCTTACAGCGGCACCCACGGGCGAGTGAGTCTTCAGTGCTTTCAGGAGAAAGCTCCAGCCCCTAGATCCTTCACTTAGAAACAACCTCCTGTGATAAAGTGACCGGGAGCTTGGGTATTAGACACACTTGGCCTTGAAGCCTGGGTTAGTTCAGGTGTAACCTTTCGCATCTCCTCTTTCCTGGGCTACAGGACACACTCGGGCAGAAGGTGGTGAGAATACTCAGAGGAGCTTCCAGTTCTAGAAGGCCGGGTGCACAATACATGCTCCGTGGATATCCTGCCTTTTCTCTCACTCCTTGCCCTCGCCTGGCCCTCACCACCTCAGTTCTCGCCCTCCCACCTGTGTGCCCTTCCTTCCAGAGCATTCTTCTATAGCAGTCCACAGGTTGTAGTTTTAGGATCCCATCCAGGTCACTGGCACCTCTGCGTTTTGTCTGTATAATGTCACCCTGGGTGACTCCAAACTATCACTTCTTGTTATTCTTTCTCTTTGAGGTAACCGTTCCTGAAATCCTTCGGAGTTTAAGCTTTCCTTCTCTATAAGACCATAGAGCTTTCACCCAGCTCTTTCCTCTCCTAGTGTCATTGTATCGCTCGGTTTCATCTGACTTCTGTAATACAGTCTGAACTTCTGAAGGGGAACTCTGTGTTTCATTTATCTGTGATACCCGGAGCTCCATTCATGCCTAGCAAATATGGGTTAAATGATTGAATGAACGATCCTAAGAGAAGAAAAAAATCCAGGGTTTGAGAAATGCAACATTATTGATCAGCCTTATGTCTCTGTGACCAAATATCTGATATAAATCATCTCAATGGTGGAAAAGTAGGACCCACGAGCCCTTAGGCAAGCCCAGGAACCAAAGTTCCATTTCTGGCACCTCAGGCTATGCAGGCCACACCCTGCCCGAGGACACACTGAGCCACCGCGGCTGGGTGTGACAACACACACCTATAATCCCAGCATTGGGGAGCCAGAAAACAGGAGAATCACTTTGAGTCCAAGCTGCACAGTGAGACCCAGCACCCAATAGATAAATGAAAAAAAAAAAAAAAAAAAATGGAGGAAAAGTTTCAGAGATTCCAGTTCTCAACTGGCCAGTTCCATTGTTAAGAGCCTGAGGACAGCAGAAAATTATGGCAGGAGGAAGTGGCCAAAGAAAACTTGATCTCATAGAAGCCAAGAGCAGACAAATCCAGAGATAGAGAGGGTAGAAACCAGGGATGAGACACAGTACTAACTTTCAAATCTCAGGTGGAGGCAGGACGATCGCTGCAAGTTCGAGACCAGCGTGGGCTCACAGTGAGGTCAAAGCCAGCCTAAATTTCATAGTGAGGCCCCGTCTCAAAAACAGAACAAATAAATAAATGAAGTCCCTGCCACTCTAATCTTATCCTTCTGAACAGGCTCTTCCTTTTCCAATTACAGCACTGCCCAGTCATGTTATCAAACTTGGATCTCACCGCTGGGTTAATTTGCTGATGAATTTAGAGTTATTGTGATCTAGTCACCTCCCAAACTCCCTTTGGATCTGTGAAAATCTGGAGCAGTATTTTTAATCTAAACACCAAGAGGCGACATAGCTGCTATCTACCAGCACGAGAAGCTCCACAGGCACTGTGCATGGTGGCGTACACCTGTAATATTCCAGCACTCTCAGAGGCTGGAGGTGGAGAATCAGAAGTTCAAGCCCAACCTAGGTACCTTAGCCACTTATCGAGACCCTGTCTCAAAATTTAAAAATCAACAATGGGCTAAGTTCATAGCTCAGTGTAAATTCCCAGTGCCACTCCCCCAAAGCAGTACACACCCTCTAAATGGACAAATATGTTGGTGGTAAAGGATTAGACGGTTTATAAGTACCTTGAGGTTTTCTTTCTGTAAAAAGCTATGAAAAGTGTCAGAAGCATACAAATTACTAACTGTATCTTCTAATCCACTAACTCCTCAGGGCTGGTGTGTTTGGTTTTGAAAGTTTTCCCTAAATGACATGCCTTTTTTGAATCTAATTTCATAGGTACTATGTTAGTTTTTATAATGAATGCTACCATATCCTTTTCATCCCATGGAAAGCTTCCTTTGCTTTGGAAATCGTTTGGGGGGGCAGGGGAGATAGCTCCATGGCACAAGTGCCTGCCTGGCAAGTGCAAGGTTGTGAGTTCAAACCCTGGTCCTAAAAAAAAGAAAGAAAGGAAAGAGAAAATAATTTTGGATTTATGATTGCTAGACCCGTTAATATTTTTTCTCATATTCAAATTCATTCTCATTCAATTTTTTCACAATAGTTTCTTTTCACTTGTAAAACTGTGTGAGGGCCAGGGAGATAGATCAGTGGAATAAGGGCTTGCGTGCAAAAGCAAGGTCCTGAGTTCAATCCCTGGTACCACAAAAATAAATAAATAAATAAATAAATAAATAAATAAATAAATAAATCTTTTTAAAAAACTGTATACAGACTTCAGAAAATGACTGTTGTTTCATTTTGCTTTTTGATACTTGGGAGAGAACCCAGGGCCTTTTCACTGAACTGTATCTAGCTCTGTCTTTTTTTTTTTTTTTTTTCTGAGATGAGGTCTAAGTTGGTCTCCAGATGGTTTCAGGCCTTGCTGCCTCAACCTCCCATAGTCCTAAGATTGCAGGTATGTGCCATCACACCAGACAGGAAAATAGCTTCAGAAATACTGTTCCATCTCACAGGACTTCTTGCTGTGGCGAATTGCAGGTACCCTGTGGAGTCTAGAGACAGAGGTACAGGAAACGTAGGTACAGGCAAAAACGAAGCACTTCTCCCATGCATGAGCTTCTTTGGAAATTGCAAATAAGCCAAGGTGACCTGCTATGTGGTTTGCTTCTCAAAAGAGGATGTGAAATACAATAGTGTTACAGCTAGGAGAGAAACCTCAAGTAAACTGGGACATGTAGAGATTATACCTTCCCTTGTCTGTCTGTCTCCCTGCCTCTCTGTCTTCTCTGTCTGTCTCTCTCCTGTCTCCATCTCTCATCTCTCTCTCTCTCTCTCTCTCTCTCTCTCTCTCTCTCTCTCTCTCTCTCTCTCTCCCTCCTCTCTCTCCCTTCTCTCTCATTTTGGCTGTGACTAACATTTGTGACATTAGACCAGCAACTCTCTCAGACAGAGCCCTCCACATAGTAAATGTCATCAAACAAGAGAGCAGGATGACAAATATCTGTAGATGTCACACATGCCAACTAATTGCTTTGTCATGACTGGAGTGAAAAGTTCATAGTTTCTTGAACAGCCTGCTAAAAAGAAAAATCAGAAATACTGTTCTCCACTGAGCCCTTTTAAATTTAGTGTTAAATCTCCAGGTGCTTTATATGGGCCTCTGTGGTGATAAAGATTTACCTCATATTACCTCAACACATCCTGTGGTTATATGCAGTCATCAGGTTAACTCTACTCAGGGGCTAGTGGATCATTTCTAGTTTTCAATACTACAAACAATATTGTTCACATCCTTGTAATTAAACATCCTTATATACTTTTGTGAAGATGTCATTGAACAAACTCTTAACTCTAAAGCTGAATTTAAAATTTTCATAAATATTGCTAAGCTGTCTTCTGAAAAGACGATATATCAAGTTCTGAGCCCACCAAGCATGTGACACATACTTGTATTCCTATGCCCCGTGGCCCTGGGATTGACAAGCAATATATTTTACCACTCTAGTTTAAGTGCAAATAAAGGTCATCTTTTTGTCTCTTTATTGTCCCACTTCACTCGCCCTTTTGAAAAGACTCATGGAATAAGTTATCTTTTGCCATTTTAAATTTTCTGTTGATGGGTCATTAGCCCTAGGTATATTAAGAAAATTAATTCCCCATTTCTGCAGAGCTCCTCTGTATTTTATTCTACTCTAGGTATTATTTAGATAGTTGTTTTCCAAGAAGGCTTTAAAAACTTTTTGCCAATGAAATTCATGATGCTCAGCTGGTCTCCAGGTACTCTGCCCCATGGCACCTTTGAGCTTTGTTTTTTTGCTTCAGTGCCCATAACCAGGTAGATTCTCAATAAATATGTGGAGAATGAAAGACTAAATAAATAAGGAAATGATGTCCTGTGCGTCTTTTATTTCTCCTCGTGACAGGTGGAGATTTGGAAAATGAATGACAGGCTGAATACTTAACAAAATTCTGTGCCCTGGTATCTTTCAGCAGGAATTTTGTTTTGGTTACCGTAATGTCCTTGTCATCAGACAAGTGCTGGCCTACGGGAGATGTGTGTGGGAATGAGTGACAAAACATGAAAAAAAAAAAATGAGACAAATTTAACTTGAATTGTTCGGCATGGGCCTCTGACAGGCACTTCTGGAGGCAGCAGCTGAAAGGGCATCAGACACCGAAGAGCTGAGTTTTCTTCAGCCCAGCACTGGAACTCAGTACCATGAGAACATTAAACTTTCTTGGTTCCAAGCAGATAAGCCAGAGTTGTAAGGAAAGGAAAAGGGGTGGCAGTTATTTAGATCTTCTTCCTGGGTCCAGAACCCCACTTGGTAGAACTTAAAAATTTCTTAGTAAAACCAAGTATTTCTGCTGCTTGCCAAAGTCTGGTTACTAAGAACTAGACACAAGCGAACTCGGAATAGAATAGATCAACTGGAAACAGCCATAAATGTGCCTCGGTGTCGCTGGATGTCACCGAGTCTGCCCGGCACCAGCCATTGTTCACTGTAGGGCTGAATCCTGCAGGCTAAGTAAGCTTAGCCTTCCTGGGGCACCTTGTAGTCTCCTGTACTTTTGTCAGTTTCCTAGGTTACGTGTGATCTTTCAAAAATGCCCCCAGTGCTTCCCTGAGCCACACATGCATTATGTAACCCATCGCAAGCCTATAGCTGAGGTCATAGATCCAGAGCTATTAAAATATGCCGCAAACCAAACCACCTGCGAGGTGCCAACTCAGCAAATACGCAAGCATAAAAAACAGTCATAAAAATACAGACCACGAGGTGGAGGAGTCCACTCATGACCTAGAAGGCCTGCATTTGAGGCCATGGCGCATGAGAGGAAACGGATACTCTGCGAATTGGAAAGAGGTGGCGGCCAGAGTCTTTGGAGTTACAAGTCCCCATTGCTATGGAAGAGGGTCGCAGAGTATGGAACCAATCAGAGAATCTACTGCAGGTCCCCTGTTGGAAAAACTGCAATTATAGATAATTACATTAAAGGAGTAGGAGAAAGGTCAGACACTGGCATCTATGTTTAATGTGAAAACCACATTTTGCTTTCTATAGAACCTGAATGTATTGCTTTCCCTCTAAAGTGTGAGCGTATTTCTGGAGGAAAGAAGAGTGTCAGAACTGTGTCTTGACATCTTCTTACATTTTACTAAGTTCAAAGTGACATGGCTCTGTCTCAGTGCCATTAAATAGTGCTAGACATGGTATCTTAGATTGTAATTGAAATTAGACACTTTGGAATGAAATGCATGACAGTCTTCCCTCCAAGGCCCCTTGTTTTACTGATGATATATCGTTTCTACTTGTTAGTAGGGTGGTGATACAGGCTTAAGAACTGTCGCCATGCAGGAATCCAGGAAATTCTCGAGAAGCAAGTCAGATGACTAGTGTTAACAACCTCTTTCTGGCTTCATCTTTTCTTACAAATCTTGGGGTCTCAGGCCGAACTCTCCCGAGGGTACCCTACTGCCTGCTAATATTTTAGAACTGGATAGACAGTCACACAAGCCCAAGGGAAAGAAAGTAGAACAGAGGTAGAAAGAACAGCTTTGGGGAAAAAGAGGAAGTACACACAAAGGTGATGCATTACAAAGTTTAGTGCATCTGTACACACACACACACACACACACACACCATCACTAGCTGTTGCGTTACAGAAGACGTTGCTCCTGAAGTTACTTAAAGCCATTGTATTCAAGAATATATCATATGGGGGAACTCACAAAGCAATTTTCTTTCTTCTTTTTTAAAATTTTGTTTATTTATTTTACAATAGTTAATACATTGCATAATAATGTCTTTTACATAGTTGTTCAGAGTATAGGATGCAGGCATGATTTCTTGTCTAAACCTCATTAGTACAGACCTTTCTTTTCATTGCATAAAGAGAAAGTATCTTCATACATAGTCCAATAGTCCATAATAGTAGGGGATTATCAGCTCATCTGGCATTATGGAAAGCTATTGACTTGAGCCTTTTACAAATCAACATATTAACATCGCTTTCCTTTTCATATTATATGTTTAGCCTTTTCTGCTGGATGGTTAAGAACAAGATAAAGCAAGACCTATATTACAAAAAAAATGTAACTTTTGTGAAGATGGCCATACTCCCAAAATTGTTATGCAGATTTAATGCAATCCCAGTCAAAATACCACCAACATACCTCACAGACCTAGAGAAATCATTCCTAAAATTTATTTGGAACCAGAAAAGACCTAAAATAACAAAGCCACGCCTGGCCAACAAAGCAGTTTTCTGCCCATATGTTCTACTTCTCTGGTCAAAGTTGTTCAATAGGGTCTCACACTGCCTTGCCCCTCCCAGGGGCTCCCTGAGGAAGCCAGGCCCCATGCCGCACATATCTTCTTGGTGGCTGAGCTCCTGTTAGTCAGAAGCAGTTGCTCAGCTAGGCCCAGTAGGAAGCCAAGGAGGAGACAGTGAGGCAACTGCGGGGATGACTAAGGCTTTCTTGGGGCTATGCAAGCCAGGAAATCAGGAAGGGTGACTATGCCCAAGGGCTGGGCTGGGCTCAGCTTTAATTCAGCAGCAGAATTAGAATGGATCAGGGGGCCGCCCAGATAGCTCAGCAGATAAAAGTGCATGCTTAGGCAGCCACAGAGCCCAGGATCATGCCTGAGAAGGCAAATGAGACTGGGTATGGTGGCACAAGCCTGTAATCCAAGCTCTTGGGAGTCTGATAACAGGAGGATCACCTTGAGTCTGACCTGTGTAGTGAGACCCTTATAGACCCTGTACTAAATACATTTAAAAAAAGAAAGAAAGAAAGAAAGAAAGAAAGAAAGAAAGAAAGAAAGAAAGAAAGAAAGAAAGAAGAAAGGAAAGCGACTTTGACTGGATCAGGCCAGAAAGTTGCCAAATTTGGCTTTTCTAATGCTCTGCCACCGTGTGCCATTCTGTGTCTTATCTCACATGAGCACCTCATTTGTAGTTCTGCTAAATGCTCCAAATACAGTATCTTGCTGAATGCATACAGCTCCACAGACCCTATTTTATATTAGTAAAACCTGGAAAGACTGAGAAGCTTGCTTATATTTGCAAAGCTAGGCAGTGGTGGAGCTAGAATTTGAATCTAGATCTGTTGTTGTTTGAAGCCGTTGGTTTCCTAGGCTATGAGTCAGCTCACATTTTATTATTCCTGCTAGAAAAACACAAATCCGAGCTATGCAGAACAACAGTGAGGGGAGTTAGCTCTTTCCATGTTACATTTATAACAAGATCTTCACCTCTTTTTCTTTTTGTGCTTTATGCATATGACAAGTTTTTCAGATTATTTTGTGTACCTGTGAGAAAGAGAAGAATTGTGAAGGTGAATTTTTCTGTTTTCTAAGTAACAAGAGAATGGAAAGATAAAGTTGGGTGAGCAGAGTGCTAGAATCCAAAGTGCACTTCAATGTACATTGATCACACTATTAATTTTAGCAAAATAAAGAATTTCCAGGTACAATGAAAGAAATTCCTTCAGTAGAACAGTCTTGATTGGTTAATTGATTGATTGATTGATGTATTTGGTACAAGTTCTCACTACACAGCTTGGACTTGTAGTGATCCTGCTGTCTCAACCTCGCCAGCACTGGAATTACAGGTGTGTGCCACCACACCTGTTTTGGGGGCTGGCACAGCACAGCTGGGGTTCTGGGGCTGGCATGGCATGTGGTACTGGGATCAAACCCAGGTCCTTATGCTTGTCAGGCAATCAGTCACTTAGACCTCTAAGCTATCTCCCCAGGCCTTTTAAAATTTTTAAATCTTTTATTTATTTATGAAGCTAGATGTTCTCTCCCATTCTGACTGGCAGTGACATTTCAAGTGCATCATGTTGATCCTGGGTTAATAATTTTCTAGCAACTGCTGGGCGTGGTGGCACATGCCTGTAATCCCAGCACTCGGGAGGCTAAGGCAGGAGGATCAATGTGAGTTCGAGACCAGCCTGGGCTACAAAAGTGAGCTCAAGGCCAGCCAGGGCTACAAAAGTGAGCTCAAGGCCAGCCTGAACTGCATAGTGAGACCTTGTCTCAAAAAGACAAAAAAAAAAAAAAAATTCTAGTAACTAAAAATGCGTGCCCTTCCTTACAGTCAGGTAGAAATGTTAATGTTATGAACGTGTCACAGTGCCACAAGACGTCATTTCAGTGTCTATAGAAGGAATAGAAATTAGGAACTTCTCTTAAAGGGACAGAGAATCCAGTGTTGCTATGCTCACTGATTCCCTGCTTCCTTTGTGTTACGCATTTGCATTTGTTTGAATAACTCTCCTTGAAACATACTGCAGTGCAAAATGAGCTTTTTGATGTTATTTTCCCGCTGAATAAAGTGCTTTCAATAGCTCTTCTCTTTACTATGTCTCTTTATATTTTGAGTTTCTGGCTTGAAAGTTTAACAGACTTGGCCTGGGATATAGTTCTGTGGTGGGGAACCTGACTGGCAAGCACAAGGTCCTAAGTTTGATTCCTGGTACCAAAAGTAAATAAATAAATATAAAATTTAATAGCGTTGATATGTTAAATGTAGACACCTTCTATAAAGGTTGTCTAGGCTAGTATTTTCCATATATATATATATATATATATATATATATATATATATGTATCATATCAAATGATATGTCTAGTCTTTAGTCTTTAGTCTTCTCTTGTTTTAGGCAGCCTCACATCACTATAACAATACCTAAGATAACTAACTTATAAGTGAAGGGCATGCTCGGCTTCACAATGGAGGTCCCAGTGTCCCCCTGGCTGAGCCCCTAGTGGGGCTCATAATAGAAGTAGTGGTGGGCACACAGCACAGCAAGCCTGCTTGCGTCATGAGTCAGCAAACCAAAAGGAAGAGGCAAGGGCCAGGTCCCGCCACCCCACTTGAGGACAACCCAAGACTTCCCCACAGTGACCAGGCTAGTCTGCCTGTGAGTGTAGCACTTGAGCTACTGGGGTCCATCCCTCCTCCCAACCACAGCACCCACACTTGCTGTGAGGGCTGAGGGAACCCAGTCACCTTGGGCATATTTGTGATGCCCAGTCTTTGGCCCACAGTGGTGAAGTCTGCTATAGGCAAATACAACTTAATTTTACCTTTAAAGCATACAGCTTTAATTATTTCAGTGCATTGTGGGGAAGTGCCCTAGGCCCATTATTATAATGTATGTAATTAAAATGTTTAAATCTGAGCCTTTTTCCTTGTAAAGTAAAATAAACTATGCAGGAGCTTTAGGGAGATCACACTGGCTGAGTAAAAAAGGCAAGCCCTATACAGAAATTATGAATTACGGTAGCAAAGTTAGCAAACAGTCCACTTGAAGGAAGTATTGGAAAAGGCAAAGAGAAGAATAGGGAGTGAAAGAACAGAGAACCCTAGATGGAAGCTGTGTGTGATGTGCAGTTGCTGCCCTGCTGACCTATATCCCAGGCCCCCAATCTATGATTTCATATTAGAACATTCTTTCTACATTGATTATCACAAAATAATGAGGACTAAAAGAACAGCCACCACCCCCCATAGAGGCTGGCAGAAATCTTGCGTGTGCGTAGGTGCTGTGTATTGCATTAATTTTACTATTATTTATTACTTCAAATTTCACTAATGGCTAATACAACTTTGTTTTGGAGTAACACAGGGCCAGTGTTTGGGAATGACCATGAAAATGTGACTCATGGGGGCATGGAGTTCTTTCATATCCTCTCAAAAATAATGCACAGTCTAAAATATGACATTCATTGAACATTAATGACCAAACTTTATACAACCAATTGTTATTGACTGTTTCCTTGTGTATGAGGTGCTAAAATAACAGTTGTAGATGTGAAGGTCAACAATACGATCACAGTTTCTACTTTATACTCTAGTAGGGCAAACAAACATCACACAAAATAGAAGAATGAACTTTCTTAACTATCATGAAGGCAAAACCCAAGTTGCAGTGAGAGCATTGCTGTCAAATTGAAAGTCAGCCTTCAACTGAAACCAGCCAGAGCCCCATGTGTCTTTTGTGTGTCTGAGGAATCTTTTTCATAACTTTAAAAAGGACCATTTAAGCCATGTGTGGTGGTGCAGGCCTGTAATCCCAGCACTGGGGAGGCTGAGGCAGGAGGATCAATGCAAGTTTGAGACCAGCCTGGGCTACAAAAGTGAGCTCAAGGCCAGTCTAAACTGCATAGTGAGACCCTGTCTCAAACAGACAAAAAAAAAAAAAAAAAAAAAAAAAAAAAAAAAAAAAAAAAAAAAAAAAAAAAGAAAGAAAAAAAAGGCCTATCTCTACATGAATAAGAACCAAAGGTTGATGGTTGAGTAAATTAGAAGACAGCCATGCCCTCTTCTCAGGTTAAAATAGCCTGTCCTGCAAGAGGATACCAAGTGGAGCATCGCTCGTGAGTGATGTTAATAAAGGAAACAGCAAGATCAAATTCATGTCTTAAACTTACTTCATTGTTTGGAGTTGTTAGATATGGGTAAACTCTTTCCATTTATGCAAATGAAGTTGAACATCACAAAGCTATGACTGGGCACAGTATGTGAGGCCTGAGGAGCCTGTTAGAAACAAGAGCTCTTTTTATCCAGTGCCAGACAGAATTGACTGGTTAAAAACCAAGTCAAAAAGACAAATACCCACTTGTGAACTCCACACCCTTCTTTCAACATCTGGCTTTCCCCAATTCGTCTTCAATCTAGAACTGACGCAGACCACTCTGGTTTTGCTTGGGAAGTTTAGATGCGCCAACGTACATAGGCATGGCTGTCACTTGATTCTGAGTGTAAATGCTCCTGTTATTTTACCTTAAATTAGTGATGCGCAAAGAAGAGAGCATTTTTACATTGGTAAAGGTGGTTATTAATGAAACATGATGTACATTGAAGCTGCTTTACGGGGCGTGGTGACACTGCACCGGTGGACAGGTAGGCTTTCCAAAACCCTGCACCTTCACGGTGGGTCTGATTCTAAGTGCAAGGCATTGAGTTGGTTTCTTATCTCAGTATGCACAAAGCTACTTAGCACCCAGCAGTTCCCAACCTGGGGGTCGTGACCCTGGCAGGGGGTCGAACAACCAAAACACAGGGGTCACCTAAAGCCATTGGAAAATGTTATTTATTTGGAATTACAGTTTTGAAGTAGCCACCAAAATTATTTTTTGGTTTGGGGTCACCGCAACATGAGGAACTGTACTGCAGGGTCATGGCATTAGAAAGGTTGAGAACCACTGACCAAGACGAACACTGGCAGTTTGTCTCAGGGACAGGTGAAACAGAAACTGGCTCAGCCTCTCATCCCTTATGTTTAAAGCAGCTCCCACAGACTAGGTGAAAAATAAACCTTGAAGAATTTGAAAGAGCATCATTCAGCGGTGTTGCTTCCTGACATTGAATTGTAATCAGATGTTCAGTACAAAATGCATTCCATTATATTTTATGAAAATTTGCAATGCAGGCTGACGCTCATATATTTGCTTTAGATAATTATTTTCCCACTAGGGAAGTTCTTTAAAGAAATACTGTTCTCATTTCAGTGGCAATGAGACTCTAAATTCAGTCAGGTATAAGGAGAAAAGTGCAATCCATTGTTCTACTTCATTAGTCTCTATTAATTTTATGACTTTTCTCAATTAAAAGTAAAAAAAACTTCCATGCCATTATCCTGCATTCAACTTTTCCTTGTTGTCAGATACTGTGATAGAATTTACTAAATATCATTTCTACCTTTTCTATAACCTAACAAGGTAAGAGCCATTATTCTTATTTTATAGATGAGGAAACAGAAGTTCAGAGAAGTTAAAAGATATTCTAAAATTAAATTGCAGCCAGTAGTTAATACAAGTTTCCAGGGGTTGGGGAGATAGCTCCATGGCACAAATGCCTGCCTGGCAAGTGCAAGGTCATGAGTTTGAACCCCGGTCACACGCACACAAAAAAGTTTCCAACCCAGGTCTGTCTGTCTAAACCAACTGTCTCTCAATTCCATATTATGTGGTTTTCCCTTCTGGGCTGAAATGTGATACAAATCTGCTAAAAAGTAAGTATTAAAAGAGATTTATAAAAGTAGACATAGTCCTCTGAAGATAAAGCAAAACTATTTCAGATGGAGAAACTGTACACACACGCACAGTCAGTGATGAACTAGGTAACAAATAAATTACATTAGTAAACAAATAGCAGTAAATATGTGTGAGCCCATGAAGCTCATAGAGTTGTACAACTAGGGAAATCTTGGCTTTTTCTTTCGTAGTCCATCATTACTTTTAAAAAGCTGTCTGAATTTCAGGCATTCTAGCATACATTATGGGATTCCATTCTTTTTCATAATTTTTTCACCGATTGTGAAATTCACTGATCACAAATAGTAGAATTACTAGAATTCTGTCCCCCTAAAATCCTTGCAAGTTCACTTGAATCAAGTAGCATACAATGACTGTGGAGGGATAAGTGAAATTAGAGGACTCCCAGGCAGCTAGGTTTGAAGCTTCATCACTAGGGTTTAAATAATCCAGACCAGGGTGATGCAATTGAAAGAGCATGCCATTTAGAGTGAGAGTCGCTGTTTGTCAGCCCTGTGCCTTCCTAGTTCTGTAAACTTGAGTGATCACAAAACAAGTCCAGGCCTCAGTTTCTCACACGAAAGGACAAGGCTCAACCCAGATATGTACTGATACTCCTTGGTATTAATGATGCAATTGGTATTTGTACACTGTGTGTGTCCCTAAGCAATTTGCCAAATAATGGCCCTAGGCAGTTTTTTCTCTAGAAAAGTTGCTTCTAAGTTTACTCCTATGGCTCAGTAACCTTAAGAATAATGAAAAATACTCATCATTTGCTGGATGGATACCAAGGCAATCTTGATTTGTTCATGTCAGAGATTGGGCAGCTGCTTGTCCTCACGAATCTCCTGTGTCCCCACGCTATTACACATAGGAGAGATTTGAACCCCCTGGAAGTATGGAGCTGTAGCTGTCAGACTCGAGCATGGCAATGCAGAGCCCATCTTTAGAACCCAAGGCAGCCGAGGATTATCACTGCACATCACAGGGCCTTTGTGCCTGGGCCAGCACGGAGCCCCTCCGTGTCCCCAGCTCCAGTGTCAGGGAAGACGCAGCCTGCACAGCCCCTCCTGGCGACTGGACTAGCAGTCCCTTCTGTTTCTGAGCCTAAAGTCCGGCCTCCTTGTGTTATTCAAGTCACGTGGTCAGAACCCACCTGCTCCTTCCGCCCCTCCATTCTCTCCCTTTGTTCTATTTCTGTTATTCAGTGTGGTAACAGAAGAGAACAGAATCTCTCACTGCTTTTGGAACTGCAAGCCATTGTGGAGTCTGCTCCAATGGGGATCTGAGTCTTCTGCCTAGCGCTGTGTAGTCACCGACGTTCCTGTGGGCGGGGTGAGCACCTCACCTTTCTTCAAGGAGGAAGGCAGAAGAGTGGAGGAATCCTGGTCATTCAGAATGAGGCTTGGCGGGGGACACACCTGAGCAGAGGCAAGGGCTTGAGTTGTTGCTTTCTGGTTTAAAAAAAAAAAAGACTTCTCTCTCTTCATTCAAAATCTAGCATTCTGAGCCCGGCTATGTGGCTCATGCCTGTAATCCCAGCACTTGGGAGGCTGAGGCAGGAGGATCGGTGCGAGTTCGAGACCAGCCTGGGCTACAAAAGTGAGCTCAAGGCCAGCCTGAACTGCATAGTGAGACCCTGTCTCAAAACAAAAACAAAAACAAAAAAACAAAAAAAGCCCAAAAACAAAACAAAACAAAAACAAAGAACAAAGGGAAAAAAAAAACAAAAAACAAGCAAAATCTAGCTTTCTGATAAACCAAACAACTTTATAATTAATGAAAGTAGTCAAGATATTTCACATTTAGGGGCCCTGCGGGGTGGCTCAGCGGTCTAAAGCGCCTGCTTGGAAGCTTGGGCAGGACATGGCGGTTTGATACCCGGTACCACATGCTGCGCCAGCCCTGCCCTCGGGGCAGGCTGAGCCGGCCATAAAAAATGAGTGAATAAAGAAACAAAGGTTCTGAAACAAGAAAAAATAAATAAATAAATAAAATAAAATTTAAAAAAATTAAAAAAAAAAAGATATTTCACATTTAGGAGGCTGGGGAGATAGCTCCATGGCACAAGTGCCTGCGTGCCAAGTTCAAGGTCATGAGTTTGAACCCTGCTCCTGAAAAAATAAATAAATAAATAAATAAATAAATAAATAAATAAATAAATAAATAAATTTCACATTTAGGGGACCGGTGAGACGGTTCATCGGTCTAAAGCGCCTGCTTTGGCAAAGCTTAGGCAACTGCAAGGACCGTGGTTTGACCCCAAGGAAAGGCTGAGCCGGCCATTAAATAAATAAATACATAAATAAATAAATAAAAAATTAATCAAGTTATTTTGCATTTTAAGGTGTACATATGGGGCCTGGCGGGATGGCTCAGTGGTCTAAAGCGCCTGCTTGGGAGCTTGGGCGGCTTCAGGGACCGCAGTTCGATCCCCTGGCACCACATGCTGTGCCAGCCCTGCCCTCGGGGCAGGCTGAGCCGGCCATAAAAAATGAGTGAATAAACAAACGAAGGTTCTGAAACAAGAAAGAAAATAAAAATTAGGAAAAAAAAAAAAGTGTACATATGTATATAGATAGATAATTTTTAAAAAGCATTTCAAATCTGATTTAATAAAGGTTATTAAAAAAAAAAAAAAGATTGGGCAGGTGAAGCCCACATAAGCATGTACCACTCCACTATCATGTGAAAAGACCTTGGCTCTAAACGTCTTGATTGGAGTTGTAGATGATTGTGAACTGTTTGAGGGATATATTTGGGGTTTTTTGTTTGTTTGTTTGTTTGTTTTGTTTTGTTTTTTTGAGACAGGGTCTCTCACTATGCAGTTCAGGCTGGCCTTGAGCTCACTTTTGTAGCCCAGGCTGGTCTCAAACTTGCACTGACCCTCCTGCCTCAGCCTCCCAAGTGCTGGGATTACAGGCATGCACCACATCGCCCGGCTCTTGGGGGATACACTTGGACTTTGATAAACTGTATTGCAAGTGGAGAAAGCTTTCTCATCACCAACAGCTGACCCCAAATTGCTAAGCATCTATTTCACTCTCCTGTAAACTCATCCTTTGAGATCAGGCCTCTTAGAAGTCTAGAGCAACTGAATGTTTAATACCTGATGATACTGAATTTTATATTCAGCTGTAATTATTCTTCAGCTGTGATTCTTTATCTTACCAACTTTTTTTTTTTTTTTTTTTTTTCATTATTAAAAGGGAAGAGGGCTAGGCTGCAGCTAGGCTGCAGGTATAGCTCAGTGGCACAGTGCCTGCCTGGTAGGCACTGGTTCTTGAATTGGATTTGGTTTCCTGGTGTTGTAGGCAGCTAAATTAGTCAGAAATATTATAGGCAGTCAGACAGAGTTAGGCATTCAAGGAGATAGCATGGAAAGCAAGATAACTTGCAACTGTGAGAGAGATAGACTTGCTTGCTGTGGGCCAGAACTAAAGACCAAAGATCAAACAAATGCTTACCTCTCTAAAGATAAACATCCAGGATTGATCAGCACCTTGAGGAAGCCAGGAAGAGTCACTAATCCAACCCCTATCAGATAAGCCCCTGTTCTATATCCATGCTCACTTGCTACGTGACTTGCTTTCCCATTGGATCCTGGATTTAATCCATTTTACCTGAGCAACTGTGCTTGTAAACCTTATTGGTTGTACATAGTCTTGTCCTACCTCATGTCAGAGTTCCTGTGTTTCCCACCTTAGACTCCCCTCACCTCATAGTTTTGCTCTATAAAAATCCCTAGAAATGGTAGGATCTAGAGCAACCTACCTGATTTTGCCTTCTGTCCTCTTGGACAGGATCTTTCTTTCCGTCAATAAATACATTCTACGGTTAACCTTCACTTGTTCCTAAAATTCATTCTTCAGCTTTAGAGAACACGAACTTGTCCCAGGTATCTTTGAGGTTGGGAGTTTCATTCTCCTATGTTACTGGTACCAAAAAGCAAGCAAGCAAGAAAAATAAAAGACAAGATGTGGTAGCTTGATGTTGTCTGACATGAATGTGGGCTTGGATTTTGGGCTTGTGTTCTAACCCAAGGAGTAATTTGGGAGTACCTCAGGGTGTGCATATTGGCCAGAGTCTAGGAGAATCACCATATATCAAAGACTGCAGTAAAAACTACAGAATGGTCGAGAAAGTTTCTTAATCTCTCTCTGTTATAGGGGGTCAAACACACTTTTTAAAGCTTAAACGGAATAAACTATGGTCCACTCTGTGGTCTCTCTGTCTCCTTCAGAAGGACCTTGCAGCAGAGGACACGGAAGCACAAAGTTGTCACAGACTAGCGGTCCACAGAAGAAGGATGTCGTGCAGAGCACAGAGCCTGCTAGCAGGAGGAGTCCTTTGCATTTGAGAAATCCAGGCCACGTTTTCCGGAGAGCTCAGGCACTGCAAATAAGAGGAGCCTCAAAGGGCTGGTTTCTGATGTCGCACTAGGCACGATAAGAATGCCATTGACGTCAGCAGAGTCATCACCGGGGAGAATGGCACCCCAGCTCTTGAAACCGCACCAAGCAATTGCAGAGCTTTTGAAAATTAAAAGCCGGTGCAGAGGCGTGGGGGAGGGGAGGGACAGAAACAAAGGGGAAGCGGCGGCTCCAGCCGAACTGTCTTTTCTTTTGTGCATTTCCTGTACTTAAAAGAAGAAGAAGCAAAAGAAGAAGAGCACAGGACACTATGAGGCACACACACACACACACACACACACACACACACACACACACACACCCTCGGGCCCTTCAGCCCAAATTTGCAGGAGGGGAGGAGGGGGAGAGTTTAATTTTGTTCCCACTTCTGAATTCAGATAAAAGAAACTGCCACCCAGGTGCTGGACAGAGGCCCTGAGCCACAGGAGAAAATAGCAAGCGCTGAGAATGAAATTGCTGAACTAAAACTGATACACTTTAGTTGCTCAGTAGATTACAAGGGAGGAACTGAACACATCAAAGGATCTGCTATAAAGCGCCCTCATCCCCCACACTCATACACACACCGAACTCCAGTGTTTGTGCCTCCGCCTGAGAAAATGACGAAGTTATCAGTCGTGGAAGGGTAGGAGCACTGCGGGTGTGCTGTGCCGTCGCCTCTGAGGCGGCTCCAAGAACATCATTTCCAGCTGCATTTTCGAAGTTCACCTTCCCCGGAAAATGTCCTGGAGCTGAGGAAGCCCGCTTAAACAGTTCTTCAGTTCCCACTTTCCAATTCCCCGATTAACCCTATCCTTCCGTTCTTTTTCACACTACAACCGTTTTTCAGGGTACCCTCAGACCCAGTCTCATTCCCCTCTTTGAAATCCGAAAACGTCCCAGAACAGACATCGTGGTACCAACTGTGTTTAGAGCTTTATTTTACACCATTAATTGATAGCTTCCCAAATCCAGCAAATCTTTTGCTGATCTCATTTTTATAGCCGTAGCTTTGGGTTATACGAGAAAGAGGAAATTTCTGAGCTATGAGATGTTAGCCGGGAAACACAAGACTATTGCACATAAAGCAAAATCCGGCAGGAAACATGGGTTTAATAAATTGCATTATGTGAATCTCCTCTTTCAAGCGGACGGACTCTGGAGCAGCAGCCGAGGGAGAGAGATGGGTAGCAATGTGGTGGTTCTTGTTCAAAGACTTGTTTTGTGAAAAGGACAAAGTACCAAAGATGTCTTGCAAAACTACGTATAACGCTTAAGGTAGAGACCACCCCGGCTCTCTCCCAATTGCCTCTGTAAAGATAGTGAAGGTTACATTTACCAGGCCTCTTATGATAGGGTAAAGAAGAAAAGTTTAGCAAAGCACATTTACTACATGCATTTAACCAGTCTTGCTTATTATAATCAGGGAAAGAAGGACGGCTAATTATCCACACAAGAATTTTGCTTTATACTCTTAAAGCAATAACTCAGAAAACGTGTCAACCTGCCTCCTACTGGCTCATTTCTGTACAATTTTGTTTTTTGATTTATGTTGCCGTCGCAAATTATTTTCTCCATTTTGCTTTGTTCATTTCCTAAAGGGCGTGTTTTGCTTCATTCTTTCTTTTCATCTTTCCTCTTCTGCCCCTTTCTTTTTTACTTACTTTTTTTTCTTTCCTTTACTCTAATACTCACAAAAAGAATGGAATTTTGAAAATCAGCCCTGGAAACTGCGGTGGCAAAGGTCGCAGTCAAAACCCCTCGTCGCTCCTGGAGCCCCAACATGAGTGTTGCTCATGGTGGTGACATTGCAGGCTGTGCCCGTGACAATGCAGCAGGCCCAGAGCCTTGGCCACAGGCCCCTGTGTGTCCCCAGGATGCAAAGCCTCGCTTCTGATGTTCTTGCTGCCACCACAGCACACGGTCCCTTTGCAGACCCTGATGAGCGGACCTGTCTGTCTCTTTGGGTTGTCCCTGTCACTTGTGTCTTTTATCCCCTTGCCATGCATCATCTGTCCCCTTCTATGAACCTCGGGCCAGATTTTCCATCCAGATAGTTTCTTGAGTAGAAAATAATGAAGGCTTTCCTTCTTTCCTCCTGCCTGGCATTTCTCTTGTCCCCTAATATCTCTTCCTCATGCTTAGAGCCCTCCCAGGCTACTTTGGCAGCATGGCCATGCTTTGCACCAGGCAGCCCTGCAGAGAGCCCGGAAGCCTCCAAGGCCTGGACGTGCTGGGGAAAATCAGGTTCACATCCACTGAACACTAATTTGCAACAGGAGGTGCTGGTGTGTGTGGTGAGGGGTGAGAAGTAGCAAATAGGTCTGGCAGTCAGCAGATGGAGAAGCTCAAGAAAGGATCATTTAGCGAGAGAAAAAAATCAATCCTTTTCAGGTGTGTTAATCTCCCCCGTGGACAGCGTTCCGTGGATTTTGGGACTGCCAGACAGCTCGTCCTCCTTCCTTTCTCTAAGGCCTGGCCGCCTTTGGAGGGAGGAGGCAAGAGTAGCTCAGCGAATTTGATTCTGCATATCCGTCTAACCCTGGTTTAATGAGCCTGAGCCTAGAAACAAAACAGCTCGACCCCCCCGCAACTGCTGTAACCCGACACTACAAGCATCAAGAGCGTTGTGGCTTTGGTTTCAAAAGTGTAGAGCACAAACCTCGCAGCTGCCTCCAGCTCGCCTTGGAGCTCCCCAGCAGAGATCTGCAGTGGCTGTGCTGGGAGCCCGTGCACATCCTTCAGAGTTACATTGGGAGAGAAAAAAGCCTCACCAAGATGCAAATAATAAAACCGTTCCCTCAAGCTCCCTTAGTCTGCAAAGAAGGAAATGGAGTCGTAGAAAGGTCTTGTGCTTTGCAGAGACATGATTCAGGGCAGAGCCAGAAGTTGGGTGTGGGATACAAAAAGTTCTTCGATTCTATTTTCAAAAAGCTGTGCTTTTTCCACTGCTTTCAATGTATTGATTGATTCCACAGTTGTAGAAAAGCTAGAAAGTGGTATGAAGATGAGACCACAGCTGTTAAATGATGCTGCCTTTTTACACTGTCTAAATGAGAAGGCTGATGCTCAGAGACTTTAAGTAACTTGTCCAAGGTCGTGGAGCTTGTGATTGGTATCGCCCCGTGTAAGCCCCCGCCCTCGCGACTTTCACAGGCATATTTTTCACCTCTGGTCTATGCTATGCCCCCTCAAACAGGCTGTTCCTAAAATGAGTTACTTCTAATCTGCCTCTGACGTATGCACCTCCATAGCCAGACGCTTCCAGAACTGAAACGCTGTGCATTTCTCCTATCTGCAATAGACGGCAGAAAGGCTGGAGTGCAGCAGAGCCTTTAAAAGGAGTCAGGCCTTCCAGAACACCTGACTAGAGGCGTGTATTCACAACTACTATGCTAAAAGCAGGAAACCTGGTAATTGATGTTTTAAAAGCACTGGAAAATTCACTGGCATTGAATCAATATTCTGATGAAAGGCAATAGTGTAGGAGCAATGCATTAGAGCACTTCGTAAAATTATGAATGAAGAGGATGTATAAATAGCAAGTGGTGGAAAGGAAACAAAGGTCTGAAAAGATTTTTTTTTTTTTTCCATTGGTTGAATGACCTGAATGGACAAAGGAACTATGAAAGAAGATGTACTGTTAGAAAGTTAAAGGAAGAAGATGTAATGGGGATATTTTCAGAATCCTTTTCGCTGTTGCTCATTCCCAAAGATGAAAACCAAAAAAAAAAAAGGAAAGACTGTGTCATTTAAAGATGAAGTCCTGGGGCTGGCCAAATAGCTCAGTGGAGTAAAGCACTAGCTTAGGCAGACCCGTGCCCTCCCACCCCCTCTGCACACTGAGACACCGATTGAGACTGGACATGGTGGTGCACACCTCTAATCCCAGCTCTTGGGAGGCTGAACACAGGCAGTTCACCGTGAGTCCAATCTACGTGTTGAGACCTTGTACTAAAATACAAAAATAAATAAATAGATACATACATACATACATACATATGAAGTCCTGAGGTAAAGTAGAACAAAGACAGAAATCGGAGAACTCTTACTAGTGGCTGATTTTTTAGAGATTCAGTCTTTTTTTCTTTTTTTTGTCTTTTTGAGACAGGGTCTCGCTATGGAGCTCAGGCTGGTCTTGAACTTGCACTGATCCTCCTGCCTCAGCCTCCCAAGTGCTGGAATTACAGGCATGTACCACCAGGCCCGGCTTAAATTCAGTCTAATATTATCAGAACCATCATCCCTTAGTGGCAAGATCAAAAGAGGCTTGTTAATACCACAAAGGCCTCTCAATGGAGGAGTGTCTTAAGACCTCCCGGGGCATACATGAAGCCCCAGATAGCATGTAATCCTATAAAGCCCGTGTCTTCTTCTATATGAAGATATCCATTATAAAGTTTAGTCTACAAATTTAGTACAGTAAGAGAATAATAATACCTAATGCATGATAGAGCATAGTAATTATAAAAATCCACTGAAATAGATTGAAGTCCTGAGGTAAGATAGAGAGAATTCTTCCTAATGGCTGATTTTTAGAAATTGAGTCTAATATTATCAGAACCATCATGCCTTAGTGACAAGATCAAAGGAAAGACATCTGTTGGCTTTGGGAGATGACATTGTGGAAAATCAGCAGAAAGATAGGACTTAGAATGTAAGCAGATTACTGTGTAGTGTGGAGATAGATACGCCATTAAAATACAATATACACAAAGAGGCTTGTTAATACCACAAAGGTCACTCAGTGGAGGGAGGGTGTGGGCCTGCAGGGCCAGGGCCAGGGAAGAAAAGTGGTCACTGGCGCCTCACAGAGATAAGACATATCTGAGAGGTTTGAACCATCTTAGAGTTTAGTAAGGCTAAAAGCGGAAGGATAATGTGGAGCCCTGGAAACTGAAACAGGAAGAACAGGAAATAAAGAGCTATGACTAGCATTATGAACCTATAGTAGGTTTATAGAGTGCATAAATGCTCGTAGTGGAATGAAATTTCTTGAGTGACCATAGATTTCCTAGTTGAGAGAGTTATAATAAGGAACTGATGAAATATTTTAAGTGGAATAAGAATAGTGTCAGTTAGGGTCTTTGTGTGGTCGGCCAGCAGACCAATTCTACTTGTCCCAACCTCACCCACAAAACTCCTGATCTGTAGTGTTTGTCTAGTGTCATGGCATGAATGCTCTCACCATGGCTCATTTGATGCTACTACTAATTTAGAAATGCTTTTATAAAATTCTTAGACATTGAACAACTGTCAAGATCCAGCTCCGGCATACCAGTGCAACAGCAATTCTGTAAGTCTCGATGTCAAAAAAGTGATAGATTCAGTAAATAACATAGGGACCGTAAAGAAGGTAAAGACAGAAAACAATTCAGAGATGATATAGTCCTGGCTTCCCTAGATTCAGTCCCCAGCCTGCCAAAAAAGAAGGGAGAGGAGGAGGAAAAGAGAGGAAGGGAAGTCCTCAATAATGTGGTTAGCAAGGAAGTGCTTCACTGGAAAGCAGGGCTTGGGTTGGCTCTTCAGAATTTTTAGATAGATGAATATGAGCATACTGGTTCCTCCTGCCTGTGGGGTGTGTGTGTGTGTGTGTGTGTGTGTGTGTGTGTGTGTGTGTGTGTGGTATATAAGAGACAGAGAGAGAAAGAAGTAGAAATTGAGATCTTACAGCAGAAAGCCCAGAGGAGTGAGACTAATAAAAAGAGATTTAGGCTGCAAAGGTTTTGTCTTATGAAACTGAAATGTTTTGGACGTGACCCTAAGTTGGCAAGCAGCTTTTAGAACATAGATGGGGATAGCAATATTTTTGGAAGATTTATCTGATACCAAGTTGAATAATTTAGTCACTGTGGTAAATGCATGTACTTAGAAGCTCAGAAGAGATCATTTGCAAAACAGAACTGCTTCTTATAAATAAGAGTGATCCAACTCATGTCAGATATTTTGGAATTTTATAACTGATAGGTTGAGAAATCGTATCCCATGGTTTTGGGGTAAAGATAACATGAAACCAGAGAAGTAATAATAGTGAAATGTGTTACAATCAGATGAAGGAGCTGACAAGTGAAGCTCCTTCATGTTGTGTCTTTGTTAATGTGTATTGTTACTGTTATTGTTGCCACAGAGTAATTACCAACGGCTGTTAACTCTTCCATACTAATGTCCCAAGCAACGTTTCATCTTGCAGACAGTTACCTGTTTGTCTTGGAAGCTTTCAAAAACTTGTTCAAACCATGAAGTCTTAAAATATGTCTACTGACTCCATAGAAACTCTTCCCATGCCCCTTGTCCTTTCTGTCTGCTTGTCGCCTCCCCCCCCCCCGCCCCGCCCCCATGGCTCTGTGGCCAATCAAGCTTCCTAGTCATCTTCTCCCTCTGCCTGACTGAAGAGTCACCCAGGCAGCTCTGCCTCTGGATCTATCTCCTTTCAGCAGGATTCCTGCCCCCTTGCAGTAAAACCACAGTATCTTCTGCTTGACCTCTTAAGACTTGGAGGGGCGTGTCCAGCGCATGGCTTTGCAATTCCATAATAGGCCCACATGGGATTTTATTATAGTTATAGTGATTTTTAAAATCAGAGTGAGAAAGAAAGGAAAATTAGTCAAAGATACGCACCTGGATGTTCACAAAGCACGTTCAGACATGTTATTGACAAGTATTATTTTTAAAACCTCTCTGTGTAAGCCTAAGCTGGATGAGTTCGACAGACCAGTGTCAGAAGGTAAAAAAAGCTTCAGTTTGTACCCTCACCCTTAGGTGTAAATCACATAGAACTGACATGTTCAAAAGGTCTCAGGGCTGAGCTTTCCAAACTTCACTCTTTCCTGTTTATTCTGATGACTCAATGGACAATTGTATCTTTCTAAAGATGCCCACTCAAAAAGCAATGCAATTCAAACTGGGCATGCTAGCACACGCCTATGATCCCAGCACTCAGGAGGCTAAGGCAGGAAAATTGCTGGGAGTTTGAGGCCAGCCTGGGCTACAAAGTGAGTTCAAGACCAGGCTGAACTGCACAGCAAAACCCTGTTTCAAAAAGATAGGATAAATAAATAAGTAAATAGAAAAGTAATGCAGCTGAGTCCTACAGACACTAAAAGCATGTTGCTAATGAGATGAGGCAGAGTCTCATTTTAGTTCCCGTACTTTTATACATTTTTGACTGTGTATTTGTTAGGGGTAGAGCAAGCATGAATTCAGCAAGTCTCTGAAATAAATAATGGGTTGTCCAGTAACCATCTCCAGTCTTCCAGAATATTGTGTGAGTTACATTATTGGGGATCTAAACAGAATATAAATTATTGCAAAGTTATTTTTTACTATTATTAATTATTCACGTAATCATACATTTCCGTCGTGGAACACTATGATAGACTTGTTTGCTGCAGTGTGTAGATTTTGTGGAGGAGCAGAAAGCCTTAGTGAATGATCTCAAGGTGTCTGTCAAACTTTTCTTGGTATAAATATCGTACATTGGTAAAAACGGATCTGTGAATATACCTCAGTTATTAACAACAGTGTGTACATCTTAACTATCAAGAATTCCATGACTCTACTGTCCCCTTTCTTCTTGAACCTAGGCCAACCTCAGGAAGGAAGCAAATGAGGTCTCTGAGAACCCAAGATAGGGCATTCATAGGACTCAGCCACTAAAGAGCATGCATTTCATTTTAGTGGTGACTCATACAATGGTTTTAAACCTTCCCGGTGTTTATGTACACATATATTTTATTTATTTTCTACCTAATGGAAAGGCATGAGCATTTCTCTGCCTTGAAAAGTCCTTCTTCTTCATTTTTGTAGTTGTTTATAATCAAGCATTTATGTAAGCAAGAGAGTCGATCCTTTATAATATCTTTGAATCTTTCTCCTCTTGGTTCTTTTTTTTCTTTAGAAGGAAGTAAACATGGAAGATGATTTAAAAAAAAAAAAAAAAGAGGACACCTCACCTCAAATATAAAAATAAGTCTGGAAGTGGGGGGCAGAGGGAATGTCTTCCAAGCGCATGGCAATAGTAAGAACAGACTCATCACTCTCACTTCCTCCATTCGCAGCATGCTTCCTTTGTGTTTCGTTATTCGAATGGCTGGGTAATGCCCACCAAAATCTGTGAGAGGTGGTGCCCTGAGAGGTACCCTCTTAGAACTGGGAAAACTAAGGCGCAGAGGAACGACAGGAAACAGTCCTGAGTCAGGTTGAGGCACAGTTTGGAAAATTAACCCTAACACTGTGCCACTGTCCATTTATCATACCTTAGTGCACCCTTTCTAACAGAATGTGTCACTTAGGTTTATATTTCTTAGGTCAAAAGTGATAAGTAGTTGCATCATTAGTTAAGCTATTAGAACATCCATGGCTAGAGGATAAAGAAGCTCTTTCTATGAGTAGTAATGAGTGCATTATTTATGTCAGCAGTTATTCCAGGTTGTTGTTTTGTTTTGTTTTTTTTTTTCAAACATATTTAGTACAGGGTCGACAGGGTCTCACTACACAGATCAGACTCATATGGATTCTCCTGTTTTCAATCTCCCAAGTGCTAGGATTACAGGCACATGTCACCATGCCCAGTCTCTTACCGCCATCTCAATGAGCCCTGGGGACCAGGCCGGCACAGCACGCTGGAGATAAAATGCCAGTCTCTATGCCTTCCTAAGCAGGTGCTTTAGTTCACTGAGCTGTCTTTCTGATGGATTTTGATAATAGTCTTTAATTTAACAGTGGGGCTCCAGTTGTGTCTGAGATGATATTTCACAAAATCCATGTAGAAATATTTACCCATTTTAAAAAATGATGGTTAATGTGTGATATTTATGTCAACTCATATGAAAATCTAAATCCTGAAGAGGAGACTTCTAGAATGTGAGAAGTTTCCTGTCATCAACTTCCTGTCTCTCTCCTGCCTCATTACACAAGCTCTGCTTGCTGGTGACATTGGCTTCCGGTAGCTGGATTCCAGGTAAGGTGGCATGAAAGGAAGGAAAGAAGCAAATGAGAGAGAGAGAGAGAGAGAGAGAGAGAGAGTGGAAGGAGGAGAACGAACTCAGAGAGGAAGGAGCAGGAAGGACTGGGCCCCAGATTCCCCTCCCACCCCCCACTCATTACCACTTCAGTTGTTCAGGCCAAAAGGGGGGAGGGGCAGAGAGGGAGTCTGAGAGACAGAGAAGCTCCTGAGCTGTGTTAGGTGGTTAGTACCTTCTGGAGTAAACGAATGATCGGCCCAGCCAGTGTCTCCTGTAGAGAATGCGTGGGTTCCCCAGTTTCCCATCATGAATCTATTCTAATTGCCAAATTGCTGATACCATTGACCCAGGCCAGAATTTGAATGAAAAGATCAGAGACACTAGGAAAATCAGTCAGACTTTTGTAATGTGGAAACTGTGGTTTTGGTCTCTGCCTGGTTCTTTCTGGATTTAGAAGAAAAGGTATAGGTGGATACCTATATCTCACACCAGAATTTTCTTTTAACTTACAGCGTCCTAGTTAAAAATTGATATGCATGAGTTGGGGAGATATCTCAGTGGTCTAAGCATCTTCTTGGCAAGCACAAGGACCTGAGTTCAATTCTCTGTACTATATGCCATGCCAGGAGGGTTGTGCCCATCACCAAAATCGGGTGTGATGATGCATGCCTGTCACCCTGACACTGAGAAGGCTGAGACAAGAGGATCACTATGAGTTGGAGCTACACAGCAAGACCTTGTATTAAAACAAATACATGAATAGTAAAAGTTGGCATGTGTATAATCTTGAATTAGTTCGGCTCACATAAGAGGTATCTGGGAGACACTCAGAGTACCCCCGACTCATGACCCTGCTGGGAAATAGAACTCTAAGCAGCTCTCTGTATTATCTTAGGAAACCACAGAGAATGAGCCTGCATTTTCCTGACCACTGTCCACTTCCAGGACCACGGTCACAAAGTCAGAGGAGGCAAGTTGAAAATCTTCAGGCGCTGCCCCACAGGAGACTACAGGAAATCCAGGGAGAGAGAAAAAAAAAAAATGCCCTGATGTTCTGGGAGGTACCAGATTGTGTCTGTTATCAGGGCATACGGGCACTATTACTTCGCTGATTGTTTGTAAGGAAAGTAAACTTCACACGCTGTGTTTTGGGACAAATCAGCATGACTCCCGTCTTTTCGAATATAGAGGCACTGACAAGATATGACGTCAGATACTGATTAAAAGCATCAGCCGATACGCTAAATCCTGACCCTGCCACTCAGAAGCCATGAGATCTGCTACCTCCTGGCCTTAGTTTCCATAAAGATTAAGCAGGTGTAATAATAACACTACATTGATATGTGGATTAAATAACAGAGACTACAAAATGCTTGCAGTAATGCCTTCTACAAGTGCAGCATTCAAGAAAAATAGCTACTATGTGACTACCAGAGATACTGCTTTAAACTAAAATGTAATGTGTGGCTGGTGGGAAGGACAGTTACCTAGGACTGTTGCCATATTGGTCAGCTTCTCCTGGCTGAGACAAGATACATGACAGCCTCGGCTCATAGGAGTAGAGGTTTCTCTCAGCTCGTGGTTGCAGAGTGAATGCTCAGCTGGCTATAGGGTAGAAACATCAGGTTAAAAAGGCATGGCAGGAGAGCTGCCCACCTCAGTGGCAACTCAGAAGCAGAGAGCCAGGCAGGAAACCCAGAGAAAAGGGCAAGAGACTTAATAGAGAGCCCAGAGTCAGCCCCCCCAGGGCCCATGTGGACACAACCAGCAGTATGCTTTGCTATCGTGCCAGCCATCACTCCAGCCAGTCCAGCCAATGGTCAGAATTAACTGTCGGAATTGCCTAGGGAAGGCCAGATGGCTACCCAGTTCATCAGAGTAGGATTTTACTTTATGAATTAACTCTGAGCATCTTGCTCGCAGACTGGCCATCCATCCTCGGAAAGGCAGTCTTGTCACAGACTGCCACTGTCAAAGTCACAGGGTCCTTAATGGACAGGACATCAGTCCATTGCTATAGGCTACAGAGTGCTTTAACTTTGCCCACATACACATTCTCTCCAAAGGATAAGGACAGATGGCTAAATTGTCAGGGTGTGGATGTAGAACTAATACACGTGATCAGAAAGCCATATGGACCTGGCCTTGAGCACATAGAGCACCAGGGTGGGCAGCAGCAGGGCTGCCCCTCTCAGGAGGCCCTGGGCACTCCCTTACCCCTGGGCAGGTCTCCTTTTCCTCTTGCTTACTCAATCAGTCCCTCTAGTATGAGAAAGTTCTTCTTCCAAATATATTAACACCCTTAATAGGTACTGTTGAGAGTCTCTTAGAGGCCAGATGCCATGACACTATTGGCCTAGTAATCTGACCCTCAGGGAAGTCAGGCACTCCTATTGGGGTCATTGTAGACTCTAAGGCAGATTCAGCTTTGACCCTTGCACTTTCTTATCCAGATCCAAGAAGCCAAGAATTGTCAGAGTTCAAGATAAGCTAAACCCAATATGCTAAGAAATGTACAACCCCCAGAGCCACCCATGGGATCAAACAGAGCAGCAGCCCAGTTTAGGCCCACTGGGCTTATTGAGCAGTTTCTTGTGTCCCTTTCTGTCAGCACTCAGCAGGCTAGGCAGGTTACGAATGCTGACATGTCTCCCTTAGGACTTTCCCTACCTTGACATCCATGAGGAAATCTACTTCCGTGCTTGAGATTTTGCGCAGTTTCCTTAATGTGGTTTCTCAGGGCATACACACTAACCTCTTTCAGCATTCGTTACAGATAAAATGTAACCGAGTTTTATGCATACTTTGTCACCACTGCTATTTAATGCCCTATCTTGTGCATTAAAGAAAGAACGTCTTGGCCTGGCAGGATGGCTCAGTGGTCTAAAGTGCCTGCTTAGGAAAACTTGGGCGGCTGCAGGGACCGCAGTTCAATCCCCTTCACCACATGCTGGGCCAGCACTGCCCTCAGGGCAGACTGAGCTGGCCATAAAAGTAATTAAAATAAACAAACAAACGTTCTGAAACAAGAAAAAAAATTAATAAATTTTTTAAAAATTAAAAATTCTTTAAAAGAAAGAAAGAAAGAAAGAAAGAAAGAAAGAAAGAAAGAAAGAACGTCTAGCCACTGCGGTACCCAAAGCACAAAGCATATCACACACAAGGTACAATGAAGATTGTTTCGGATAGTCAATCCCTCTTCAGAATATGCTTTTGAAGCATATTCTGCTTCAAAATGCATTGTGACATCAATCAACTTGGTGGGCCAAAACTAGCAGTAAGAAAAGAAATTGCATAGAGAGGAGGAAGAGTGTATCATACATAGCGAGTTACTTTTGCAGATGCAAATTTGGTGTAGGTATTAGTGTTTCCTTTGCTGGATGGAATGCCAGGCCTCCACAGTATAAAGGAGAACTTTAATTTAGCTCACGGTGCTGGAGGATTCAGTCCATGGGTAAGTGGCTCCAAGGCAGGAGCACCTTGCAGGAAAGACGTGATGGAGCAGCACTTCTACCTCATGGAGGCCAGGAACAGCACCCAAGAGGATGGGACTGGGGACCACATGCAGTGCTCAAGACCATGCCTTTGTGCCTCCACCCAAATGGAGTCAGAAGTGTGTTTTGGCAGTCTGCTAGGCATTGCTTAATGCAACCAAATGGACAACCACAATTCATGGCCACATCAGTACATGGATGCTCATAAGAATATGTCTACATCACACACACACACACACACACACACACACACACACACACACATGCACGCACATGCACATACACACACAGAGGCACATACAGCAGTCCTCTATCTTAGTGGAGCAGTGGCCTAAGTCCTCCCAGGGTGTACATGAAGCTCCGAATAGTACCTAATCATGTAAAGCCTGTATCTTGTTCTATATGAAGATATCCATTATAAAGTTTAGTCTACAAATATAGTAAGTACAGTAAGAGAATAACACCTAATCAATGATAGAGCATAGCAATTATAAAAATCCACTGAAATACATATTGTTTAAAATTTGCAAATGGTTTCTTTCTACAACTTTTTTTTTAAATTTAATAATTTTGGATCACACAGTTGACTCTGGTTAACTGAAATTGAATGAGCTGAAAACCCAGTTCAGGTGGAAGAGCTGCTGTACTGAGCCTGTATGAATTTGTTAATAATTCTTAAGGTAAAAACTTTGAGAAATTCTATGCTAGGGCTTTTCTCTCTAACCTAGGACAGATACTCATCCTATTAACTTTTTAGCCTTAGTTCTTTGCTTAGATCTCCCCATGTCTTGTTATCACGGCATTCATACACACACACACATACACACACACACACACACACACACACACACACACATACACACACACTATAGTCAATGTAAACTACTGTTGTTAAGAAGCTTTGATTCAGAGAGTGCTTTTTAGGAAAAACCTATTCTTCCTAAAAATAACTTTTATTTGTAAAAATGAGAGACGCCTCTGTAAGTGAAAAAGCTTTACTAGCATTTGAAGATCCAATGTGTATGGTGAATTATCTTGGAAAAATTCAGTCTGCACCGGGAATTTTTGTCCTGGTTTTTCATAATGCTGCAGTATGACAGTAAGCAGAGTTTTTCTCTCTGCTATGTATACCAAACGATCCCTTTCTCCAGCTTCTGATTTTCAAAGAGTTTAAGGAACTTATGCCTCGCTGCTTTTGATGTGGTGCACGTCCACATGTGAGGGAGGGTGACTGGGACAGCACGACAGAAGTGCGTGCCAAGAAAAATTGGCTTCTGGGTTGCGGAGCAGCTCGAATTCTGTGTGCATCGCAGTGTGTAATTTGGGGGTCCGGGACGCCTGCAGTTCAAAGGGCTGAGCTCCTCTGCCCTGGCCAACGGAGCTTCCTGTTGCCCTGGTCCTGAAGCTTGCAGTAAACAGGCCGGGTACAGCTGCAAAGAAAGAACCTAGCTTCTTAAGTGCATCCGCTGGCACATATGCTGGAGCACTGAGGTCTTTTCCTCCCTCTCTTCCCTTGCTCTCTCCTTTCCTTCCTCCTCTCACTTCTGTCTTAGACCTCTTTTTCTTCTTACCCTCTACTTCTTTCTTCTTCTCTTTCTCTCTCATTTCCCCCTCTCTCCCTTCCTTTCTTCCTTGTCACTGAGTAGAAAGAAAGCAGGCATCTTTCTTGTTAGCTACATTCTGTATCAGCTTTCTCAAGCGATTTTATTGCTATGATGAAGAACTTAAAGGTCAGGGGTATGGCTCAGTGGCACGGCGCCTGTCTGGCAAGTGTGAGGTCATGAGTTCACGTCTTGGTACCAAAAACATCCTGGGCTCTGATAAAGGAAGCAGAGACGATGTCTCCTTTTCTGGAACTCAGATTAAGGAAATTTGGGGAGGAATAAGAGATTATTTTTAACTAGTAGCCCAAGTGATTCTTACCATCAGGTTAGTGAGAAACAGTAAAGTAATAATATAAAAGGGCTTTGGAGCAATATCGACCCCGGCTCCACAAATCTTATGTGATTTTGTGATTTAAGATAAATTAACTAGATATTTTGGGTCCCGGCTTTTAATGTGTGAAAGAGGGATAATCCTCACTCTGTAGTTGCTGCGAGGGTTCCATGGACAATGTAGAAAGCATACAACATAATACCCAGTTCATAGTTCAGTCCATAAGTCTTAATTCACATATCTCATTACAGTGTAAGTCCATTGATGGGTTGATTATTTTTTTTCCAGAAGTTTACCTCAAGAATAATTTATAAAGGTTGGCTAAATAGCTCAGCAGATTAAAGTGCCTACAGGCAGGTGCAGGGGCCAGGGGTTCCATCTCTGGGCGTGCGGTGCTGGCCCTGCCCCTGGGTCACGCTGAGATGACAACTAAGACTGGGTGTGGTGGTGCACGCCTGTAATCCCAGTTTTGGGGAGGCTGTAAACAAGTGGATCACCACGATTGTGATCTTATAGTGATACCCTGAACACCCTGTAGACCGGTGGTTCTCAGCCCTTCTAATGCTGTGACCCTGCAATACAGTTCCTCATGTTGCAGCGACCCCAAACCAAAAAATAATTTTGGTGGCTACTTCAAATTACTAATTACAATAAGTAACATTTCACCATGGCATACCGTGGGTTTAAATATGTATTTTCCGATGGCTTTAGGTGACCCTTGTGTTTTGGTCGTTTGACCCCCACCGGGGAGGTGATCCACAGGTTGAGAACCACTGCTGTAGACCCTTTCCTAAAAATACAATAGATAAATAAATGCATAAATAAAAATTTAAAAAGAAAGAAAAGAATAACTTAGAAAGTAAAATAGTAAAATTCAGATTAAAAAATTCAAAATTTAATTTAGTTAACACGTGTAAGGTCCTATCAGGTCAGGGACTTGAACATAATATTAAGTCATTAAAACAACTCCTTACCATTGTGTATTGGCTGAGGTTCAGAGATAATTTTTTTTTTTTTTTTTTGTTAGGACCGGGGTTCAAACTTACAACCTTGCACTTGCCCAGCAGGCGCTTGTGCCTTGGAGCTATCTCCCCAGCCCCACAGAGATAATTTTTGCATGTAGGAAGAGCAGGTCTGTAGAGAATCTGATCAGTATGCTTTCTACTCTACCTGCTAAGCTTTGCCCCACGCTTGCCTACTTTGAAAAGTAACTTGCTTCTCTGTCCCTGTTTGTGCATGCATAAAAATAGCTTGTCAATGTGTAAAGTTGAGTTAGATTTCTAGGGAATCTATCTTATTTAGATCAGCAGAGCCAGGTGTGGTGGCGCACACCTGTAATCCCAGCACTTGGGAGGCTGAGGCAGGAGGATTGGTGCGAGTTCAAGACCAGCCTGGGCTACGAAAGTGAGCTCAAGGCCAGCCTGAGCTGCATAGCGAGACCCTGTCTCAAAAAGACAAAAAAAAAAAAGTAGATCAGCAAAGTCATCTATTTTTATGAAAGCATTTTCATGGAAAATACTTTTTTATTTCACGAAAATAGTTATAGGAAGGTCAGTGTCTTCATAGGACTCAAATGTGCAGGGTCCTGCAGGTGTTATAAAGGGAGCGCTTGCCAGCACAAGGCAGTAAAGAACCCTGGGAAACACTGAAGGTGTCTCCTTTCCAGAGGAGCTGCTCCTGCTTAACCCTAGGCTAATGCCATAGTGTCCAGTGGTGGGCTTCCTACTACCAAATCTTTGGTTTCTTTTAGGACAGGAAGAAGGTCTAAAAAAAAAAGCTTTTGCGATATTTTCCAATTTTGAAGTGTGTGTGGAACTGACAAACCACATCTGGCCTGAAGTCTCCCAGTGTGCCATCTTGACCTCACTGCCCTTAATTCTCTCCTGACTTCCCTGGTAAACTGACCATTGAAGTGGCTCAGGGCTACAGCAAGCCCGTGTAGGCCATGCATTCACAAAAGACTCGCGTGAGAGGCAATGCCCTAGTTAGATTTGGAGCTCTTTCAGACACGAAGAATCCATGAACATGGTACAAGTAGAGAAGGCAACCATGCTGGCCTGAGGAGTTCATTCTTCCCTTATAATCCAACTCCTTGGGATATGAAGCGAGAAGCTATTTCAGGGAGAGAGAAACTAGGGACTAGGGGATTTAATGAACTTCCCTGCGCTGAGCTGTGGGAATCTCCTCACTTTAGGATGCTGCTAGGCTCCTGCATGGGCAAAATATGCTCTTATTAAATGCCTGTTCCCTCTTGTCATTGTTGGCTGTCAAACTTATGTCCAAAGCTCATGCTCACAGGATCCTATGCTCTAAGGATCGCAATTCAGTTCTTCTGTTGTGAGTCCTGATAATGTTGTGGTTTCTAATGAGTTGCAAGGAAATGCTACTGCTGCTGCTGCTGCTAGACTCAGAGACAGGAGAACCTCTGCACTCCACTGTCATCTTCAGCTGGCTGCTTTTTGCCCCTCAGAAGGGCTGCCACCATTTCCTGTTTCTGCTCCAACGTGAGCATGCATATAGCCAAATACTGATCCTAGGCTTCAAATCCAAGTGTATGGAAAGTTTGTAGGCTACCTCTGTTTGCCTTTCTAAAATATTTGATTTAATTAAAATATTTGAAGCCAGGCGTGATGGCTCATGCCTGTAATCCAGCACTTGGGAGGCTGAGGCAGGAGGATTGGTGCGAGTTTGAGACCAGCCTGGGCTACAAAAGTGAGGTCAAGGCTAGCCTCAACTGCATAGTGAGACCCTGTCTCAAAAAGACAAAAAAAAAAATTTTTTTTTTGATTAATTGCTTCATCAGATTCAAGATGCCATTGATTGGATTGTAAGACACATCAGGGCTTTTGATGCATTAAGAAAATATAAATTTTCAGTATCCATACCAGACAATAAATTAAGCCTCAATTTTGGGTGTATTTCTATGTGTTACATAATCTAAATTATGCTACATATAAAACTCAATGGGGATGGACACATTCGAAAGAAGGATTCTAAGGTGTCTTCTTTAAACAAGCTTAACGTGAATTTTAAGCAGCCCTTCCTAACTCTTAGTGGGAAAGACACTGCTGATACTATGACCTATGCCTGACTTTGCCATCTAATTGAAATTTATTGTTATATTCAATTTCTACTGCACGAATGTGACCCTGCACTGCCAAGCCCTCACCTCGGAATGAATCTTTTTGTTTTATTGGCTTGGTAGGGCTATCTACTTCTCTTTAAATAATCGAGTATGAGATTCACTTTGCCCTCAGCCAGTTCAGGAAGGACGTTCAGGGTAAAAGTTTCTCAATTGTCCTAATCTGGACCTGTCTGTATGGTACAAATTATTGCTAGTAAGGTAAGAAGACTTTGAAAATGAGTGTTAATTTTAGTAGGACTCTTCCTGAATATTTACAGGTGGTAATTCCCAGTCCGTGCTCTCCACTTGCAACTATTATGGAAAACCCACTGAGTGTGAATGTATATATATATATATATACACATATATATATATATATAAAAATCACTGAGTAGACTCCCACAGATATATAAATATTGTGCCTGTAGAGATCTCTTTCTCCCACAAAGCATGTGATAAGAAGCTATCCTCCCACTGGCACACTTTAAAGAAAGAGAACTGTGTTCCAAATCACACAAGAAGTTCACAAGTCTACTCAGAGCCCAGGCTAAACCTTACCTTGCCTTTGTCCCTGCCGTTAGAAGTAAGGGAGCCTATTTGCATGGACCAAAGGGGTCATCTGGGGGGCAGTCGGGAGAGATTGCTGATGCTACAGGCCCTGATGGGTGGCAAAGCTGCAGTGCCAGCGCAGAACAGCCCCGGGTGCTGCTCATCATGCCTGACTTTCCTGAATGTGAGAGTAAAGTCACATTCACGAGCCACGATCTCAGGCTCGAAACTTGAGCCATGCTAAAAGTTTGAGAGACCTGAGTCATTAAGGACACAGACCAAGGAGGGGTACTGTTCAACTGTGACATCACATGGCAAGGTCATGAGTCTTCATGTGAATTGGCCATTCTCTGTCCACCAGCAATAAAACTCTATTCTAGGCTGAATAATCCCTGCTGTGCAGGAAAAGTTTGAAGGATGGGGGGTCCTCACAAAGAGGAAGAACCTGGATTTCCTAGTCAGCGATCATCACTGGCTCCAGGACTTGACCGGAAAAACAAAAGAGAGGTGCTAGTGCTTCTATCTAAGTACTACCTCAGTCTCTGTGGACCAAGATCTAGTATGAAAGCAGTGAGACTCTTGAGAAAAATCGCTCAAAATCTGTTGACCCTGTTCAGCAAACATGGCTATCACTGATGCACCAAAACCTCAGACTGACTGTGGAGTACACTGAACACAATTTCTACATTTACGAAATTTTTCAAATTCAGAAGAACTGTAACGTCCAGTTGTTACCAAAGCTTCCCTGTGTCCTAGGTTGCAGGAGCATAGCTCTTCACAGATGACATTTGATTTGTGATTGGGAGGCCACTTGGAATCTCTGTATGCAGAAAAGGAGGAAGGGGCCACAGAGCTAGCTCAACAGCTTAAGTAACCTGCCTGGCAAGCGCAAGGATCCCAAGGATCAATCCCCGGTATCACATGCCATGTTGGCCTCACCCCAGGTGTGCCAAGCTGGCCACCAAGACCAAGCATGGTGGTGCATGCCTGTAATTCCAGTACTGGGGAGGCTGAAACAGGAAGATCACCATGAGTCCAGGCTATGTAGTGAGACCCTTTACCAAATGCACAAAATTTAAAAAATAAAAAGAAAGAAAATCATTGGGCCCGAGACATCACAATGGACAAAGTCATAGACATGTAGAAAAGGAGGGACTTTCTGAGTAGCTCACGACTGATAGTGTGTAAATGGAGAAAAAAAAAAAATAGCGTGGGAGAGGCCTAGGCAGAGGTGCAAGTCAGCGCCACCTTCTAACAGAGTTCACGCTGTCAATGGCTGTGCCGTCCTGAGGAGGTACAGGTGTGGCTTCTGTGCTGATCACTTTGCGAAGTCACTTGGGTAACCTCAGCTGTGAGTAGCGGTGAGAGAAAAAGATCAGTGAAGCTCCTTGTCTTAGTTACCTTTTACTCGTTGCTGGGACAAATACCCAACACCCAAAATGAAGGAAGGAAAGGTTTATTTAGCTCACAGTTTGTGGAGGTTTCAGTCCATATTCCGCTGGCCCATATTCCCTGAGTGGAACAGGGCAGAGAGCATCCAGTTCATGGCGGTGGAACAGCAACAATCATGACAGATGAGCCAGGCGTGGTGGCTCACGCCTATAATCCCAGCACTCGGTAGGCTGAGGCAGGAGGATTGGTGTGAGTTCGAGACCAGCCTGGGCTACAAAAGTGAGAGGCCAGCCTCAACTGCATAGCGAGACCCTGTCTTAAAAAGACAAAAAAAAAAAAAAAAAAAAAAAAAAAAAAAAAAAAAAAAAAAAAAAAAAAAAAAAAAAAAAAAAAAAAAAAAAAAAAAAAAAAAAAAAAAAAAAAAAAAAAAAAAAAAAAAAAAAAAAAAAAAAAAAAAAAAAAAAAATTCATGATAGAGGCAGCCAACCAAACAGGGAAGCAGAGCAACGGTGCTAGTCTGTCTCTCTGTCTCTCTTTTTAAATTACAGCAAGTTGGGGCCCGGCGGGATGGCTCAGTGGTCTAAAACTGCCTGCTTGGGAAAGCTTGGGTGGCTTCAGGGACCGTGGTTCAATCCCCGGCACCACATGCTGCACCAGCCCTGCCCTTGGGGTGGGCTGAGCCGGCCATTAAAATGAGTGAATAAACAAACAAAGGTTCTGAAACAAGAAAAAAAGTAAAATAAAATAAGTTGGGCGTGGTGGCTCATGCCTGTACCACACCTGTAATCCCAGCACTCGGGAGGCTGAGGCAGGAGGATTGGTGCAAGTTCGAGACCAGCCTGGGCTACAAAACTGAGCTCAAGGCCAGCCTCAACTGCATAGCAAGACCTTGTCTCAAAAAGACAAAAAAAAAAAAAAAAAAAAAAATTACAGCAAGCTCTCTACCTTAGCCTATCCACCTTAGGCTACACCCATCATCCCAGAAGTATTTAAAACGCATAATCCCAGGGATCATGGAGCAAGTCTCAAACACTAGATCAGTACTAAATCTTATAATCCCAGTGACTCTTGAGTCAAGTCTCAATCTATAGAAGTCCCTGCCCCATGACTGCATGAGGCTTTGCGGGGACAACTAGACATAAACCTTAACACCCCTACAAGCAGGAAAAGAGTACTGGGATGGTGCACGCATGACACCATGAAGGAAACCAGAACGGTCTCCATATGCCGAGTGCCACAAAAAAGCCCTGCCTTCAAGAAGGCCGAAACAGAAGACAAGGAACACAGAAAACAGGAGTTTACTCTATTGTAATCTGCCAGCCACTGTAGTTCTAATATTGAAAATGTAGTTTCGGCGGCGGCAGAAGCCTACAGTAGTGTGACTGTCATGGACTGTACTTGGAGAAAGCTGTGATGAAGACAGCAGGAAACTATTTCGTACAGTCAAAAAAGATACATAAAAGCAATGCTTTCAAATATAAAGCAAAAAAGCCTCAAAACATTTAGGTGTGTTTGTCTAACTGTACCACTACTGTACGAAAATCCATATAGAAAGGCACCATAATAATGTTTGTGTGTTTATTTATTTATTCATTTGTTCATTTATTATGTATTTTAGTATAGGGTGTGTACAGGGTCTCACAACCTAGATCAAACTCACAGTGATCCTCCTATTTTCAGTCTCTGGAGCACTGAGATTATAGGCACACACCACCACGCCCATTCTCATCCACCATCTCAGTGAGGCCCAGGGCCAGGATCGGCATGGCTTATGGTGCTGGGGATTGAACCCCGGTCCCTGTGCTCTGCCTAAGCAGTGGATTTAGTCCACTGAGCTATCTGGCCAGACCAATGTCAGTATTTTTAAAATGCTGCTACCACAAAAGACCTAAGGTCTCTCACAAAACTCAGGTGCCTATGAGCCTGGAGCATCCTATTGGCCTACAGGCAGTAACTTCTACTGTCTCATTCTATGGTGTTTTTCTTCTTTTGTTATGAATTCTAGTAGCTATATAAACA
The DNA here is from genome assembly GCA_004027025.1 of Myocastor coypus. Classification (NCBI taxonomy): domain Eukaryota; kingdom Metazoa; phylum Chordata; class Mammalia; order Rodentia; family Myocastoridae; genus Myocastor; species Myocastor coypus. Next base: position 20,853 of record PVJA010004008.1, on the reverse strand, counting down.
CACACATGACTGTGGTAAATATGGTGAGTCTCACTTTATAACCAAAGAGGGTGAATGTTATAGCTTGTGAGCGTTTATGATCGTGTCAATTGAAGTTCGTGTGAGTCACAGAGTCAGACCCAGGTATAAAGATGTGTGATTGCTTCTGTGGTTGGCTGAATATCCCGGATTCACCTTGTTGCCATTTGCTTTCTCAGTAACAGAATGGCTCTCTACTGGTAGATCAAGGATCCACATTCTGCCCCTACCGCTTTGACTGGCAATGAATTTTGTGTTTGGGGGCAGACTTCTTAATGCCTTTCTTTGAAGATTTCTACCTATGAATAATAGCTTAAACTCCATTCAATATTGAGAAATTAGTGATTCTGCACTGTGAAAAAGACTGTTGGTGGTAGCCAACTATCCATACCAGATTTGTTCAGTTAGTAAACAACCTAATTAAGGTTGCCAAGTGAAACTTAATTATACTGGGTGGCATCTGCTTCATTAAAGGATTCTGTTCCCCAGACTCCCTCAGAGATAGCTATTTGGGATGAAATGCTAAGCAGAGAGTGCCTACCCGAAACACTAACTTTTACCCTTGTCCTTCTAGTATTGACTTGAGCATGTTTGGAATGGGGGACCTTTTAGAGCTTCCAATGGTACAAGCAGCCCAGGGCCACACGTGTGCCGTGGGATCACCGCCAATGGTTTATATGATGGCGGGAGACTCATGTCACATGACCTGAATGACCTTAAGAATGGAAAACACATTCTTTTTTTTTTTTTTTTTTTTTTTTTTGTCTTCTTGAGACAGGGTCTCGCTATGCAGTTGAGGCTGGTCCTGCGCTCACTTTTGTAGCCCAGGCTGGTCTCGAACTCGCACCAATCCTCCTGCCTCAGCCTCCCAAGTGCTGGGATTACAGACGTGAGCCACCGCACCCGGCAAAGAAGAATTTTATTTATTTATTTATTTATTTATTTATTTTTTGAAGCTGGGTCTCACTATGCAGTTCAGGCTGGCCTTAAGCTTACTTTTGTAGCCCAGGCTAGTCTTGAACTCACAGCGATCCTGCCTCAGCCTCCCAAGTGCTGGGATTATAGGTGTGTGCCACCATGTCTGGCTGGAAAACACATTCTGTAGAATGTGTCTGTAGACCCTAGCTCCCTGCTAAGCAGGGCGTGTTCATTCCAGCCTTGGCTTGGCTTGGCTTGGCTTGGGATTACCTTAATATGATGCTCTACCCCCATCTTACTGAATCCCCTATTTATTGCCTGATTTAACCATTTGACATATGGGTATCAGCTATCATAATTTCTACAAAACTCACCAGCTTTTTAAGTTCATTGTAGGCTCTACAACTGGGCTACAAATGTGAACTGCTAATATTTAGTAGAAATGGGGAAGGGAAAGAGTGAGGGAAATTTGTTAATCAAGGAAACCACAGAATTTCTTAAATACTGGGAGTTGTAAACCATGCAAACCAACTAACTAAATAGATAAGTGAATTTTGGAAGTTGAGAATTTAGAAGATAGCTGGGCGTGGTGGCTCACGCCTGTAATCCCAGCACTCGGGAGGCTAAGGCAGGAGGAATGGTGCAAGGTCGAGACCAGCCTGGGCTACAAAACTGAGCTCAAGGCCAGCCTGAACTGCATAGTGAGACCCTGTCTCAAAAAGGCAAAAAAAAAGAAAAGGAAAGGAAAGAAAATTTAGAAGATAAAAAGTATTGATCTGTAGTCCACAGTTTACAATAAGATAGAAATTCTTTGTGCACCAGATTTTTGTGTCAGCCATTGCAATATGATTATGAGGATTACTGAGTCAGTCTCAGCCTGAGTTGTTTTTGTAATTTGATTTTCTGGGGACTGGAAAGGAATCATTAAAGGATATCATTAAAAGAGAGACACAAAGGAGATAGCCCAGTGGAGTAAGTGCTTGCCTGAGTTTGATCCCTGGTACCACAGACAGAGAGAGAGAGAGAGAGAGAGAGAGAGAAAGAGAGAGAGAGGAGAGAGGGAGAGAGAGAGAGAGAGAGAGGAGTGAGAGAGTTGTAATAAACATTTACATTTATCAACATGTTTGGCTTTTAAATAGATTCATCCTTATAGGAAGAAAAAAATATTTAAGAAATAAGTTGTTATCTAAGGTAATTCTATGATTGTTTTGCAGTTTTGTGTCCACCACCTCAGCCTCCGAAGGTGCGGTGTTCTTCAGTGGCTCTGCTCCAGTGTGATTCACCTCATTGTGGCTTCAGTGAGCCGAAGTGGTAGGGAGAATAGGATATTCATTCCATCTAGTGAACAGAGGGGTGAAAAATCTGATACAGCTCTGCAGGCATCATAAAGCGAATACCAGTTTGAAATTTTATATTTTTCTAGAGCTCAGAACCTGTTTTCAGAAAGACAGACCCTCCCATGGCTTAACTAAAAACACTGACATGACATATCACCTGCCACAGTATGTCACCCACGCCACCTGGTGAAGCTGTCTTTTTCACTTATCCGAGCTGCTTCATTTTCACCTATTTTCCTATTTGGTTTGGTTTCACTTGTTGCCTTCAACATGTCAATGATCACAGGTTATTTGCCAGGCTCATGTTGACTTTCAGAAAGAGAAAATGCCTTTAAAAAAGATAATAACCTATATTGATGCTTTACTTTACAGTAACCGAAGCTTCCTGCTCGCTAATAACCACCTCTGGGTCTACTCCTCAGTGAATTTAAAGGGCCAAACTTGACGTCATAGCTGAACTAGTAGCAAGGCCTATGACGCATCCCTCTCCAGCTGCTCTTGAACGTGGTAAAGCGCCTTCCTCCAGGAGTTGCTTCTCTGTCAGCATACTGATCACTTCAGCTCCCACTGAATGTGTTTCCCGTGAGGCATTAGACGATGGCTACGGCTTCAACTAGAACACGGGATGATCTATTTTGTTTGTAAGTCCAGTACCTGTGCACCCCTGTGGTGGCTACATTTTCAGCTTTCACCCATGCAGGCACAGCACCAATATTAGAATTCTGGTGCCAGCCAGTTCTGGGTTACGTGCCTCAGAAGAATGTATTTTTCTCTCTAGTAGCTTCCACACTGTGAATGGCATAGCCCTTCCTTTGAGCCAGTCAATAATAGTACTTTCTTAGGAAATCAGGATGTCCTTAAAAGGAAGGAAAAATACTAGGCACCCATAAAAACCAATGGCCCACCAGAAATAGACAGAGGGATCTGTTTTGTTGAGCTAGCAGTGCATCCTTCTACATAACTAAGTGATCATAGTTAGCGAATGGATTCTGAGGTCCTACTGTCCCCTTGAGCTTTGCCACTAACACTATTTTTATAGCCCAAAGTGACTGCCAGGGAAAGGAGTAGCAGGCCTGAAAAGAAATCCAGGTCCGAGCCGGGCGTGGTGGCTCACGCCTGTAATCCCAGCACTTGGGAGGCTGAGGCAGGAGGATCGTTGTGAGTTCGAGAGCCTGGGCTACAAAAGTGAGCTCAAAGCCAGCCTGAACTGCACAGTGAGACCCTGTCTAAAAAAAAAAAAAAAAAAAAAAAGTGGGGGAAAAAAAAAAAAAAAATCCAGGTCCCACTAATTAACAAATGAATCACAGCTATGCCCTCTATTCACGAGTTCTTTCTCCATTCCTAGTCTCCCCACCCCCTTTTGTTCAGCATTGCTCTCCATAGGAACCTCCATCATCAAATCCCACCAATTCCCTCTCACCCTGGCACAAAAACTCCACATGTTCTCACCCCCATCCCCTTAAATTCTTCCAGGGTAACCAGCACAACATTTTGTGTGGGGTAAACAATTAATAATACTTGTGCAATGAATAAAAGGAACACTTAAGGGAAATAAAAGACCATCTATCCCCCTGGAGAAAGAATTAAGAACCCCTAAAATAGCCTATTCATGAGCTGAATTTTGCTTTGGTTTCTTTTTCTGAAAACTTATTTTAAGAAGGAATGTTGTTATCATTGTGTTATACTTGTTAAGCTGTTATTGTCGTTCTTAGCCAATGACCAAGCTGGTCTGGAGACTCAGAAGGAAAAAACTAATCATACCAATATTTGAATATATTAACTAAGTAAGGGGAAAGAAAAAAAACTCCTTTCATCTTATTCCTGGTAGGGTAATGCTAGGTGAACACATGAGCAGACCTAAAGCCATACGAGAAGGTTTCCACTACCAATCAGGTGCTCAGAATAAAGAAAGGGTAGAAAAGAAGTGTTCAAAGGACTTGTTTCTGGAAGAGCTGTAGCTCCACTGTTGCCTAAATGTGTCCATCAGGCATTCGATGAGTACAATAGCCCCAGTGCCAAAGAGGACCCTGTTAGGTTTTTCAGTGGCGGCAGAGGGCAGGGAAGCAGAAAGAAGGAGTGGGAAGGATTCATCAACTCTGAAGATGCAGAGAGGATTGAAGGTCAGGGAGATCCTATACCTGAGAGGGAGGATGAGACTTTATGGACTTTTGCGAGGGGCGGGGTTTGAGGGCAGGTTTAGGGACAGGCCAGGAGCTCATTGGAGGTTCCCTGGTGTGCACCGGAAAGGTCAAAGGAAGCTGTTCCCAGGGCTGGAGAGGGGAAGGAAGAGGAAGAGGTTATTGGGAAGATAAGCTGTTGTTGTGGAGATTCAGCCATGTTGGACCCAAGCCATGATTATTTAGCAGTTTGTATTTGGGCCAGAACCTATCAGAATCAATCACTATGATAGATAATATCCCTTGTAAAAGAAGCCTAAAATACAGTTAAATAAAACTTTTTTTTTTTTAAGTTTGATTGTTAGCTGAGTGTGGTGGCGCATGCCTATAATCCGAGCACTTGGGAGGCTGAGGTGGGAGGATTGATTCGAGTTTGAGACCAGCCTGGGATACAGAAGTGAGCTCAAGACCAGACTGAACTGCATAGAGAGACCCTGTCTCAAAAAGACAAAAAAAAAAAAAAAGTTTGATTGTTTTGTTCCTTTCTTTTTAGGTAAGAATTAACATCTAAGAATACTTTATTGTGGATGTTATTGAATATTTTTCATCATAAATTCATAAGAGTAAGAGTAGAGAAAAAAATCACACCTCGCCCACCCTTTTTCTTTGTCTTTTGTTTTCTTTTTTTGTCAGACTAGGGACCAAACTCAGTACCTCACCAGGCAGGCACTTATGCCAGTGTGCCATCTCCCCAGCCTCTAGAAAAATAATTTTTTTCCTTCGTCATACAAGAACGTTGAATGCTGCATCAATAGCTAACAGCAAAAGGCCATTCATGGCCTGCAAAATTTGGTGGCAATATACAAAGTACAATATATAAGAAATAAAAAGAACAAAAAACATAAAAAGTACAATATAAACAAAGTTGCCTTCAGAATATTTGTCTCTGATATAGTATAGCACATTGCCCACTGGCTTATATCTTCAGAGAGCCCAGCTATCTGGGGAAAAAAAAAATTCCCCAGAATCACAGAGTGTGACAGACTTCATGACTTCTGTCACTCACTTAATTCCTTGTCTTTAAAGAATTCTGGCCACAGGAGCACTAGCATTTCAACGTGACACTTCATGGCTCCTCATTCCTGCTGTGTCTCCCTGTTTACACTCAAAGTTTTTAATAAACCCTAGCTTTTAAGATCTCTGGAATGATCCCTGTGCGTTATTCAGGTGCCACCAGCCCTTGCTTTAAACCTCTGTCATCTCAATATTGGTTACACTGCAGTTGGATTCTAGGTTACCAGTGGATTTTTGCAACATTTTGCAGGTATCATGCCATGGTTTTCTTATACTGATAATGATATAGCAGAAAAGAAAAAAAAAAAAAAAAAAAAAAGCTAATCCTGGGTGGATGACCTGCAAATGATGCAGGGCAAAAAATGATCTCCTTCCCTGAAAAGTACCTGGGATGAGTTCATGTTCTCTAAAACCAAAGAGTGAATTTTAGGAACAAATGGAGGTTATAAGCAGAATGTATTTATTAGGGGAAAGAAAGCTCCTGTCCAAGAGAAGGACAGGAAGGGAGTCCTGAGCAGGTGGTCCCCAGGGAGCTGTCTCTTCCAGGGACTTTTATAGAGGAAAACCATTCAGTGAAGTAGGTTGAAGGGGATGGAGAACATGGGAACTCACTTAGGTTAGCATGAGGTGGGACAAAACTATGGTAAGCCAATGAGATCACAAGCACCATTGCTCAGGTAAAATTGATTAAGTCCAGTACCAAATGGGGAAGTGAGTCACATAGCAAGTGAACATGAATATGGGGCAAGATCTCTTCCTGTTGGGCTTGGGCTTGAGACTGTTTTCCAGGCTCTTTCAGGGCAATTGATACTTACTTAGCATGTCAATCCCTGAAGCCCACAGGGAAGTATGTGGCTGCATTTGTTTACTCTTGTCTTGAAATCTAACCCACAGCAAGGGAGTTTCTGTCTATAGTTGTAAAGTCTTCTCGTCTTCCATATTGTCCTTGAGGGCCTGGCCCTGTCTAACTGCCTATAATGTTTCTATCTAATTTAGCTGCCTACAACAATGGCATCTTGATAATGGTTTGACATATACTTTCTTTGTAGAAGTTCATTACTGATGATGACTCTATTGAGTGACCATCTGTCTTTTCATCTACATGTTTGTCCTTCAGTTCTGAAAATAATATCTCATATTATTTATGGGTAATCTGTTTTTTCTTTTTGGAACTTCTATCAGTTGAATATTAAATTCTAAAATCTAGTGAATAGATCAAGATTCTTTTTTTTTTCTTACTGTTCTCCTCCTCATTTTTCATTCCTCTCATTTTTTATTCTACTTTGCAGAAAATTATTCAAAATATCTGCTAACATACCTGTTAAAATTTTTGTTTTGACTATGATTTTTTTTTTTTCTAAGACAGCGTCTTCCTCTGTAGTTCAGACTAGTCTGGAACTCACTATGCAATGCAGGCTGGACTCAAACTCGTAAAGGTCCTTCTGCCTCAGCCTCCTGAGGGTTGGGATTATGAGCATGCACTGCCATGCCTGGCTGGCCATAACTTTTTAAAATTCAGTGTCACTCTCTTCTTTGCCTCTTTTTGACAGCATCTGTTTTGATGTCAGGAATATATTAACTTTGTAAGGGCACAAACTAAATGTTCCTTTGAGATTTTCCTCTGTCTCCCAATTTCCTGTCAATTTCTTTTTTCCATAAATGCTACTGCATATTCTATTTTCTCATCTTTGTTCTGAAGAGTTTCCTTGGGAAGCTCTTAATCCCCATCTGAGAGTCACCCACAAACAAATAGCAGCATAGCAACAGTGATGGCAACAAATACACCATGAAAGGTTCCGAGAACACTACTAACACTCATTCACTGAGGCTTTCACTGTTGCCTAAAGGGGTGCTCCTCTGTCTTACTTTTGAGACAGTATCCCCTCATTATCTGAGGATTTCCTCATTGCTACCTGAGAAGCTTCTATCCAGAGCATTTACTTAATGGCTGCTGCTTGGGGAACATCACATATAAGCAAGTGGATCACCTTACTGAGAACGTCATGGGCTGCTAGTTGAGCTCCCATTTAGAATCAGTATGGGTTCTCTCTTTTTTGCCATAGGTCCTGAAGTGCTCAGTTTGAATTCTCTCTCTGATTGATCTCCTGCCTCCACCAGGGGAAGGAAGTCACTGGGATCCAAAAGCTGAATGAAAGTTTCCTGATGTGCCTAGCAGTTTGTAAAGAGTAGCTTGGATGTAATGTTCGTGATGCTACGGTGTCTTTCCCTGTAGCTTTGGGCGTCCCTGTAGACTGAACGAAGGCCCTCCCAGTACTCCTGCCAGTGGTGGAGGCTAATCCTCTGCTGCTGAGCTGCACCCCATCCCTTTACTTGGCTATATTTAGAGAAAGTTGTCCAGGTTGGCTTGTTACTAAAAATCCTTCTATCTCGACACCTACAGTGACTAGAATGAGCGGCATAGAATTGGACTCTCTCTCTCAATTGCTTTCCTCACTGTTCCTGTTGTATGCAGACCAGAGATGAGCGGCTCTCCTCAGGCCAGGACATCTGTGACCTGTCTTTAGAGAATGCAGAGAGCTTCACAGACATTCCTCCCTCACCTGCAGGGAGGAAGATGCAGCAGCACATCTTCCTGCTGACGTGAAGAGGACACAGCTGTGCCAGTGTCCTTCCTATGGGGTCTGATTCCCCATGAGAATACTGCGGTTCCCATGTGGACAGGGCACAGAATGCAGAGAGAATTCTCCTCTAGCTCTTGTATTAACAATAAATTCCTCACACAAGATGTGGACTTTTATATATGTGAAAGATGAGCATTATTTTCCAATTAATAGCTAATAGCACTGATAGGACAGGTAAGATTTTGTTGTTGTTTTTGATAAGACATATATGATGAAATATGTCAAAACTTTTGTAAATAGTTCTGATAATTTTTTAAAACTTTGCTTTTTTTGTATTTTACTCCTCTTAGAAACCTCCTTTCTAGTCTCAAATAATTGTTAGTGTCCTTAAACCAATCAAAAAATCATTTATATTAATATTGGACTGTCTATTTATCTATCTATTTATCTATCTATCTAATCATTCCCTCAGGTTTAGCAATAAAGCATGAAGCTTAGCTTGGTGATTGGGTGTCTGGCTGCTCAAGGCTGGCCTCTTATTCTATCTGTCTTCCTTCATATGGGCTTTTGGTCACACAAACTTTTAAGGCTCTTTCTTAGCCTTAAAAAATAATCTTCACATATTGTAAGAAATTGTTAAGATTGGGTTTTGTGGCACCTCTGTGCTAAGTAGACTGAAGAGTAGAATTATGAGTCCTGGAAAGAGATGAAATGCTGTGTGCTGAAAAAAAAAGGAGTTGTTGAACTTGGGACACATTGCATTTTATAAAAGACTGTGTGAATGCTTTCTTCCTCACAAGCTGTAAAGGGATTCAAGACCAAAGAATCTCAGAAGATAAATATTATTATTAAAGTCACTTTACTATAAATGGTGCCTTTAAGATTGAATTCCTGGTTTTCTAGCACTTAGTCCAGTAGTCCTTTTCTAGGAGGTGTGATAGAGTGGTAAGGAGTTCAGGCTGTTAGAATACCAGCTCTGGGATAACCAATTAAATTATTTGGATAAGTGAGTAAAGCCTTCAATGCCAGAATTTTCCTATCAATAAAATGAGTATAATATTAGAGATTCAGTAAATTAATGCATATAAAAATGCCTAAAATTATTCTTATCTTACATGAAGACTCAATAAATCTTAGCTGTGTTAATTCTTCTGTTATTATTTAGGATTAAAGAACAAAAATATCTGTAAAAAAAAAAAAAAAAGAATTCTTTAAAGTTCTGGACTGTGATAAAATTGACATACAATGTTAGCTACATCCCAGCACAGTCTTTATATTGTAATGAAGTGAAAATCCCTGTGGTAAGCTGTTGATGTGGAATCGAACACAGCGATTCGTCTTGTCCCTGACCTCAGGATTCTGCCCTTCAGCCCGCTTAGAACAGAGGTGCCACAAAACCCAATGAGAAGCCTTAAATACTTGGAGCTTGCCCTTAGGAGATTTTTTGTAGCAGGAATCCTGGTAAAAAGCATCCCTTGGGGACCAGCAGGATGGCTCAGTGGTCTAAAGCGCCTGCAGGCGGCTGCAGGGACTGTGGTTCGATCCCCAGCACCACATGCTGTGCCAGCCCTGCCCTGAGGACAGGCTGAGCCGGCCATAAAAATAAATAAACAAACAGAAGTTCTGAAACAATAAAAAAAATAAATAAAAATTAAAAGAAAAGCATCCCTTAAAAGGGGCTGGGGACACAGCTAGGTGGTCTAAGCATCCGCCGGACAAGTGCAAGGACCTGGGTTTGATCTCTAGTATCACATGCATTGCCAGCTACAAACCCTAGGTGCAGTGTTCTAGCCCTGAAACTGAGCATGGTGGTGCAGGCCTGTCATCTCTGTGCTGGGGAGCCTGAGACAGGAGAATCACTATGAGTTTGGGCTGCATAGCAAGACCCTGTACCAAATAAATAAATGAATAAAAGATTTAAAAGGAATCTCCTAAAGGAAAGATAAGGCTGCTCTGCAGCCATGCATTGGCCTTCGGCAGTGATTTTGGAATGGTGAAGAGCAGGGAAGATACTGAAGAGAAGCCCCAGACAAGGGGTGAGAGGTGGCGTGGTAAGAAGATGCTCATTGGTAGCAAACATGATGTCCTTCATCATTGCGTTTCCAGAAACCAGGAGAGAAATGACTAACAGCAAATAAATAAATGAAAGAGCTAACTTCGGTTGCAATGGGAAACATGGACACAGTTGGAAGTCATTCATTCATGTAGCACAGCGGCCGCTGGCGAGGCTGCAAGGCTGGTGGTGGTTGGGATTGAAAGGGCTTCTGTGCTGTTGGTGGGAGCGTGACGCAGTACAGTGGCACGGGAACCACTACGGAGATGGCTCCAGAAGCTAAAGCTAGGAGCTCTGTTATCCCCAGCTACCCTTCTCCTGGGTGTCTTCCCCCACACCTTGCACTTCTTACAACAGTGTCACAGGCACAGCTGTATTCATAGAAGCGCAATTCATAATAGCTACATCTTGGAAGCAGCTTCTGTATCCCTCGGCAGATAACTAGACACGGAAACTGTGGTACTTACACACAGTCATGACCTGCTCGGCCATAGAGAAAGATAAACCTGAGTCAGTGTTGGAAAAACGGATGCACCTTGAGACAATAAAGCCAAGTGAGTTAAACCAGACACAAGTTTAAATCTGATATAATTTCTCTTAAATGAAGAAGCCAAGCTATAAATCAAAAGCCAAATAAGACATAAAGAGAAGGAAGTAGGGAGGTAGATCTTCCTCACATGGGAAGGAGATGGAAAGATGGAACAGGTGGGTGGGAAAGGGGAGGAGGACAAGAAAACAGGAATTAAGATGAGATGTGTACACATACTACTTCCAAGCAAGGAATAGAAACAGTACTGGTGTGAAATTTATTTTTATTTTTTAAAGGTTTTATTTATTTATGATGGCTGGCTCAGCCTGCCCTGGGGGCAGGGCTAGCACAGCATGTGGTGCTGGGGATCAAACCTCGGTCCCTGTAGTTGCCTAAGCTTCCCTAAGCAGGCACTTTAGGCCGCTGAGCCATCTCGCTGGCCCATAAAAACAGTACTGGTAATGTGTACTAATAGAAAAAACTGAATTAAGCAGGTCCTAGCAGTTCTTAATGGCCAGATATATTACATGATGGTATAATGCACACATGCACTGAAGACTGGGAAAGGGAAGAGGAGGAAATCAGAGATCCTTTCAGATATAATAATCCTCAAGAGGGCCTCCTGAGAACGGGAAGCTAGTTACCAAGGAGGAAAGCTACATATATCTGGGGTCAGTAGCCTAGGTGCATCTGGCCTGGAAAGACATCAGGAAGCCTGGAACCAGCTACGCTTGTAGCACTGTGGGTGCTGGGAAAGGTGAGAGAAATGACAAAGAGAAGCTACTACTATAGTTTAGACGTAAAATATTGTATCCTCCAAAATGCTTTCTTTAAAAAAAAATTATTTATTTATTTATTTGTTTATTTGTTTGTTTATTTTAGTACTATGGCTAGCTCCATCTGCCCTGGGTGGGGCTAGTGCAGCATGTGGTGCTAGGAATCAAATCGAAGTCCCTGCAATCACCTAAGCTTGCCTAAACAGGTGCCTTAGATGGCTGAACCATCTCGCTGGCCCCCAAAATGACTTTAAGGCTTGATCCCCAGATAGTGTCTCCACTGGGGAGTGCTAGGAACTTTAGAGATAGGATCTGGGCTGTCCCAGGGCCTGGCCCCTTCCTCTCTCCTGCCTCAGACCCTAAGACGCAAGGACTTGGCTCCACCACCTGTGTCAGGCCAATGCAGTAGGATCAAGTGAGTATGGCTGGAATCCCTGAAATTAAGAGCCCAAGCAGATCTTTTTTCCTTTCAAGTTGTTTATCTTAGAAGTTTCTCTTAAGCACTGAGGCATTATTGAGGTTTTATTCTAAGAAAATACTATCAGCACTAAGTTTTTTAGCCTGTTCTTTAATTTTTTGTGGACCAGGATTCGAACTCACGACCTTGCACTTGCCAGGCAGGCACTTGTGCCATGGAGCTATCTCCCCGGTGCCCAAATTTTTTGTTTTTCTTTTTGCGATACCAGGGTTTGAACTAATGACCTGTGCTTGCCTGACAAGGGCTTATGCTGCTGAGCTATCTCCCTGGCCCCTGTTCTTTAATTTTGACACAATTTAGAGTTAAATGATTCTCTGGAAGGACTTTTTAAAGTTTACATTTATACCCAAATATAAGCATTTGCTGCATCATCTCCCTGAATTTTCACATTTTGTGTCCTAATGCATGAATAACCACACACAATCACAGGTGGCAAAAGCATTTGACTCAGCTTTGACTTTCCGACATGGAGACCATAGCTATCTGAGGCATGGTGGAAGTGTGCATGACCCCGCAGATTTGCACAGTGCAAATGTAGCCAGCATTGGCATGGGAAGGGAAAGGCCAGAGCCAGTAATCATGAAAGACCCAAGCAGGGCTTGAATTAAGGGAGGTGAGGCCTAAGAAGTCAGTGGTTGTAGAGTAGACAAAAGTTGGTGACTTCTAGGAGATCAAGCTTAAGAGAGGGAAGACTCAAGAATCACTCTTGAATTTCTAGCTTCAGGGACCAAGGGTGGCATCTGCTGTCACTAAGACCAAAGATTCTAGCCTGGGTGAACACCAGTGTCAGAAATACGAAATGTGAGGTGTCTGCATATTCAAGTAGAAATTTGTGGAATGTGCAAAAGCAGTAAGTTAGAGTCCTCAGTGCAGCTGCAGGTAGATCTTAACAGTTTGGGGATAAATATGCTCACAGGGGCAATGACCCGGTGAGACAGCAAAGTATAGAGCAACCAGTGTACAAGGCACTGAAGAAGAGTGGCTGAAAAGGGCAGAAAACCAGAGGAGAGGCCCTGTCTTCAAACCCAGGGGGAGTGGGAATTCTAGGAAGCCCTGGAATTGCTGGAAGAACTTCAAGGGTGAATCTTTATTTGAACTGAGATGGGATGGGCATTGGGCAAACAGAGACTTGATAGAGAAGGAAGGAAGAAAGAAAGAAAGAAAGAAAGAAAGAAAGAAAGAAAGAAAGAAAGAAAGAAAGAAAGAGGAATGGTTTCTGTGTAGAGAAACATAAGCAATGTCCCACAAGAAAGATGGACTCCAGAGCATGAACTTGGCGGGGTAGGGTGGGGTGGGGGTAGGGGAAGGGGGTGGGATGGGTAGAGCTTTGGAGCAGGCAAAGCCTGGGCTCTGAAACCAGGCTCTTTGGGCTCAGAGGCTCAGAGTTTGGTTCCTGCTCTTACTTATGAGACCCTGAGCAAGTTGTGCAGCCTTCTGGGTTTCTGTCTGCTCATGTATAAGGTGGAACAGTGATAGCATGTTTGTTTCTTTCTCTGTCTGTTTTATAGCCTCTAGTCCTTTGCAAAATTCAGGCTGATTTTATATTGTGACACAGTTTTAAGCTACTACTGAATATTCATTGGTTGCCCTTCTACCACCCCAACGTTTTTTGTTTTCAAAAGTTGTGACACATTCTAAAATCCCATTCCATTTCCTCTTGCCTTGGGGAGCTTTCTGGGAACTTCCCCTTTAGATACACCTCGTAGTCCTTAGATCTCTAATTTACCTCCTGTTTCTCAGGTGCTTCCTTTTTAATTGGGGGAGACAATATTTTATAATTTCATGTATTTAAAGCTTCTCTCCAAGAAAGATTGTACATGTGATCAAGCCAAGATACTTCTTTGGATTTCCTGGACATTTTGCTGTGCTGGGAATAGTCTCTGCTTATGCTGCTGTCTTTGTGTAATTTACATTAATTAATAATCTAAGTGCCCTTTTTGACTTGGTCCATAAAGTGGCAGTTTGGGCAATACTTGCACAATCTGGATGCAACGTATGTTTTCAAAGATTAGCAGCAAATACTTATTAATGACCCAATGCATACTACACCTATTACAATGAAATCAAGAAAAGGAAAACTACATTGGAGGCTGGCCTACTTGCTCAGTGGACCAAAGCACCTGCTTAGGCAGAGCACAGTGGCAGGACTTGATCCCCAGTGTGCCGTGCTGGGCCTGCCCTTGGGCTGTGCTGAGATGGCCATTGAGACTGGAGTGGTGGGCGTGCCTGTAGTACCAGCTCTTGGGAGGCTGAAAACAGGAGAATCAGTATAAGTCCAACCTACATAGTGAGACCCTGTGGACCCTGTAGATCCTATTCTAAATACAGAAAATAATAATAAAGTAAAATAAAACCACATTGGATAGAAGTGAGTGATTCAGTGTTTGCATGTAGATTGCAATTTCATTTGGACTGGATTCTTCTTTGAATCATGGTATCTTTCATCAATGATATCTTTCATTACGTTGGTAGCTTCTGTTGAAATTCTCAACTTTAAGTAAGTTCCTGTAACAGTGAGAAAAACAGCTTTGCTTTATTCACATCACCTATACTCTCTGGTTTAAGCTTCCCAAGAGAGAAGATAGGCAGAACAAATTAGCTGGTGTGGATTATCCTAAAATCAGAGTTCTTGGGCATTTTTAAGGCAAGGAATGATTGCATTTATGAACATAAATTGGCAACAAAAATAATACCATCTGCTCAATAACAATTCTTTGCTCTTTGTCAAGAATATTTGTTTTAACGTGAGAGCAATAACCATATTTATCAAACTTACTAAGTGCATGAGCTATGTATAAATTGTCAGGGCCATAACAGTCATACATAGTCACTAGCCGTTCCTCAAGTTTCATATGTTTCATTGCCAGTGCGTTCATCCTATTCCTTTGGCTAAATGCAGTAGCCTGTCTAGCCTGCTCTTTTCTTTCCTTTTTCTTACAGAGCAGTAGCTGGAGCCTCAAATATTCCAGTCTGTGTTTTCTATTTCCTGTGATTACACTTTGCAGCAGTATTTTCTTTTCTTTTCTTTTCTTTTCTTTTCTTTTCTTTTCTTTTCTTTTCCTTTCTTTTCTTTTCTTTTCTTTTCCTTTCTTTTCTTTTCTGTCTTCTACTTCTTCTTCTTCTTCTTCTTCTTCTTCTTCTTCTTCTTCTTCTTCTTCTTCTTCTTCTTCTTCTTTTTTTTAATCTTTACTTATTTATTTACTTATGGTATGGCTGGTTTAGCCTGCCCTGGGGGTGGGGCTGGTGCAGCATGTGGTGCCAGGGATCGAACTGCGGTCCCTACAGTCGCCTAAGCTTTCTTAAGCAGGTGCTTGAGACTACTGATCTATCTTGCTGGCCCATGCAGCAGTATTTTCAAACCTAGTTGATTATCCAAAGCACAAATTGAGGCTTGTCTAGTAGGTTCTCAAGTATTTCATTTCTAGATTTAAACTCTAGTGGTTATTTATTTATTTTCTTGTTTCAGAACTTTTGTTTGTTTATTTATTTATTTTTATGGCCGGCTAAGCCTGCCCTGAGAGTAGGGCTGGCGCAGCATGTGGTGCCGGGGATGGAACTGCGGTCCCTGAAGCCACCTAAGCTTTCCTAAGCAGGCGCTTTAGACCACTGAGCCATCCTGCCAGGCCCCAAACTCTAGTGTTTTGCTTATAGGAATAAGTTTCTCTTTCATTTACCAAGAGGCTGCCCTTACAGTTGAAGAATTATGTTGCTTTTCCTCTTTGTAAATGTGAGTGTAAGATAGATACTGTATTGAATGTAAATTACTGATGCCAAATGGCCATTTGAGTTCACACTGGTTGATAAAGTGAACCAGAGGACTCTGACTCACCGGAAGGATATTGCAGCGTTTTTTGTCTCCTCGGTCTTCCTCCCTTCACTTTTATTCAAGAATTCTTGTGAGCAAAGCCCTGAGGTAAGCTCAATTCTTGAAAAGTACTTTCTAGAAAGAATGGCTGTGAGGACCCCACATCCCAGGTAGTAGAAAGATGAGGACATAAATGACCTCATTCACAGAAGGTATCTTTTTAGTATGAATCACATAGGAGCTGGGTGTGGTGGCACAGGCCTATAATCCAAGCAGGATTGGGAATCTGAGGCAGGAGGATCTGTGCAAGTTTGAGACCAGCCTGGGCTACAAAAGTGAGCTCAAGGCCAGCCTGAACTGCATAGCAAGACTCTGTCTCAAAAAGACTAAATAAATAAATAAATAAATAAATACTAAAATAAAATTACACAGGAAAAAAATGCATGGGCCTTTAAAAATACAAAGGTGGTTATAGTGGAAAATTAAGAGAGTAAAATTGGAGAAATCTTTAGAAAACTAAACTAGCATTCTAAAATATAATACTAATGCCTAATGGTAATATTAGAAGCATGCTAAGAATCTTTAGTCTGCTTTATCTGTACAAGTATCAATAAATTTTGAAATAATTCCATATTAAAGTATTTCCCTTTTATATGTCTGACTCCAAATAAGTATGTGCTTGAAGAAATCTGATGTTTTTCATTTATAAGAAATGCAGTATATTAATAAACAACTATTTGATTGAATGAGAAGATAAGCAAAATTTCACAAGATGCATTTTCTTCTCAACAAATGTGCATAGCTATGATTTTGTAGTTTTTAAAATTGAATTTTCTACTTGAAAAGAATCAAAATATCTAATGGTTTTTGCATAACTTCAAATATTGCATAGAAGAAAGCCTGCGGCCCCAAACAACAAGGTTTCAGTTGACCTAATCTACAACTGAACGACTGTTTCAAAAGAAACATCTGATAATACAAGCTAAGCCAAAAGTGAGGTCAGTCCTCAATTGCATGTAGCGCATTCTTTACTTTTCTTTTCCATTCCTCATTTCCCATTAGGGGGTTTCTGTCCATGAAAAATATTTATGTGGCGTATCTCCCATCATTCCCATGGTAAACATAATTAAGAAATTATGTTCTATTTTTTTTCCTATGAGCCTTGAAATCCTCCACAAATGCTTCAAGGAGCTGTTAGTAATAGATTAGACTTCAAACCTACCTGTATCTGCCAGGTCTTCTGGTCAGTCTTGTTATACTTATAGAAAAATAGGTTGTATTTACAGGAAGAAATAGGGAACAATGTGATAGAATAAAAGGGTTCTAGAGGAATCCAGAACACTGCATGCAAGTCTAGTTCCATCATGAATATTGGAATCTTTGGGAACTTCTAACATCTCTAGGACTGATTTTCTATATGTCCAATGAAGGAGATTTCTTACATCATGTTTATCTTCCTTGTGTGGTACCGGAGATTGAACTCAAGACCATGCACTTGCCAGGCAAATGTTTATACTACTGAGCTATCTCCCTGGTCCCTTAATATCTTTTCTACTCGCTCCTTTTCTCCCCCATATTTTGATCCCCTTCCCATTTTTGAAAGAACTTGCTCCTTGCTCCCTATTATCTTTCATTTTGCTCTTTAGCTATAATACTTGTACTTTTCATCTCCCTGGATCTCAGAGCTCACGTTTCTTTCTCCATTTCATAGATACCAACTTTCCCTATTTCAAGACCCCTCACAAATAACTGGTCTTTCTTTCTGGTAGAGGATAAATATCTGTATCTATACATCTATACGCCTATCTATAGGACAGTATTTAGCTATATATAGCTAGATAGACAGATAGGCAGATGCAACCATCTTTCCAGGATTTTCAAAGCAAAATACTGTCCCTTAGTCATCTTATTATATTTTTACATTTGTTTTTATATTATAGTACAAAGATTTAATAAATAACACTTGTATGACCTGTAAAATAATTTTCCTCAGAACTTTAGTAAATACATATAAGGGGGCTATAGGTAACATGAACTTCATTAAAAAATATGTGAAAACCAAATTCACTAATCAAATTCATTAAAAACCATTACAACTTACAGATAAGAAACCTGAGATCAATTAGATGAAGAAATTTGGCCAATTTGCAGAGTTTATAATGACAGAGCTAAATGGAAATCAACCTTTTGTGAATTTAAAATGTAGCTCTTAAAACTACATTGAAGGCTGGCCTACTAGCTCAGAGGACTAAAGTGTCTGCGTAGGCAGAAGAACATTCAGTAATTTCCTGAATCATATATCAAGAACCATGTGATAGGAAGATTGTAGCATTTCCAACATGCATCACGAAACTGGATTCTTTCTATTTACTCATCGTAAACACTTCAGTTTTTGGTCTGTTTTTAGCTCCTCATTGTTGTACTATTTCTACACACAGCATATTCATAACTCTTCTTTCTTTGTCTTTCCTTTTAAGAAATATAAAACATTCCCCAGAAACTTTCTAATAGTTTTCCTTCTCAACTATTTTTGGAAAGAAATTTATAAAAAGTAGTTCAGATTCATATCCATGTAAACAGAATTTCCAATCAGATGTTTGGTAGTCTGCCCTTAAATATGAGTAGGTGGATAAGATTTAGTAAACATTTAGCATGACTATTTAAAGGAAACAGGGAAATAGAAACAAATGGAAAAAGACCAGCTTATAAGAAGTACAGATGGTACAGGAAGAATGAAACTTACAAAACATCCAGGGAGATTAAAAAAAAAGAGATAATATTGCACCCATAAATGTCAACACCACCTCCATGGGATAACCAGCATGAATTAAAAAGGGAATAGATGATTCCATAATGCGAATTAAAATCTCAATTTAAGAGTTGAAATCTCTTAACATTGGAGAATGTTAATCTTCAATGGCTAAAACTGACATGGCAAGAAAAATCCATAAATGAATGCCATTTGCAAATATAATGGATCATAGCAAGTGAATCTGCTAGAAGACTTGAAGACAGTTGTTTTCTTGAAGTGAGAGAGGAAGATTTGTTATTTCTTAACCTGTGTAAGTCTAGATTGAATACTTTTCTAGGTATGCGCCCATATAACATTACTAAAAATAAAACTGGAATTTTGAAATTGATCATTTTTGTTTTTAATAAACAATTCAAATGAAGCAAGGAGATAATATAGTTGCAAAGTTTTTCTCAGTTGTTTTTTGTTTGTTTGTTTCAGTACTGGGAATTGAACTCCCAACCTTACACTTGCCAGGCAGGCACTGTGCTGCTGAGCTGTGTCAGCCCATAAGTTTTTCTATTTTGATGTATCATTTACTAGTAAGGACTGGTCAGAACACGATGTGACTTTACTCTGAAGCACTGCTTCTAAAAGTAGGAATAGATATAACATTTCTCAAAAATCATTTGATAGTGACTCATGAAGAGACTTTTTTTTTTTTTTTCAGGACCAGGGTTCAAATTTACGACCTTGCACTTGCCAAACAGGCACTTGTGCCATGGAGCTATCTCCCCAGCCCCTATGAAGAGACTTTAAAATGTTTACTCCCTAAGATGTAGCACTTCCTCTTTGGGAAATCTCTTTTAATAATTTCAGAAAAAGAACCTGGAAAGAAATTCATAAATATGTTCCCTACTTAGCTCTGAATAGTAAAGTCAGAGATAATAAAATGGTGACATTCATTTATTGCTCTTAAACCTCTCTTTGTTTTTTTCAAATAATCCATAATAAAGACAGGTTCCCTTTAAATGTATAGATTAGAGTGATACATATTTTTAAAGTTAAAAACACTGGTCTTTGTAACACAGAGTTGCTAATGGCAGCCACAATGAATTAGGTTGAAACCACCAAGCAGGGAGTATGGGTGAAGGCTGAGGAGGCCACCTGGAACCATGAGTCAGCCCTAGCCCCAGATCAGAGAGGCTCCATCTGAGTACCAGCTGTGTTCGGGATTGTATAGGGATCACCCAGACCAAAGCAGAGGGCTCCCTGCTGGCCTTGAAGGAGCTTCCTGCTGCCAAACTGAGTCCACCACACTATGACTAATCAGGGGTAGATTCTGTTTGTCTTTTTGAGACGGGTCTTGCTATGCAGTTCAGGCTGGCCTTAAGCTCTCTTTTGTAGCCCAGGCTGGTCTCGAACTCACACTGATCCTCCTGTCTCAGCCTCCCGAGTGCTGAGATTACAGGCATGAGCCACCATGCCTGGCTAGGGGTAGATTCTGTTTGGATACAAAATGATGGTTAGAATATGGATAGGATACCACTGAATAATCCCTTTATCCATGCCTGAATCTTTTTTTTTTTTTTTTTAAATGTGTTTAGTACAGTGCTCAGTGGGTCTACAGAGTCTCACTGTGTAAATCAGACTTGTAGTGATTCTCCTATTTTCAGCCTCCCAAGCACTGGGATTATAGGCACGCACCATCACACCCAATCTCAGTCACCATCTCAGTACACCCCAGGAGTGGGGCTGGCACAGCACACTAGGGATTGAACCCCAGCCACTGATCTCTACCCAAGCAGGTGCTTTAGTCTGCTGAGCTGTGTGTCCAGCCCATCCATGTTCACCTCCTGGGTCATATCTTCTGAGGCTCTCACAGGATACATGTTTGTTGTTAACTTTCCCCCCTCTTTTTTTTTTTTTTTTAATCCCATCCTGTGAAATCTTCTAACATGGATGAACCAAGTCTCACAGCACTGATTTATTACAAAAGAGGTAGAGCCAATTTTCTTTTTTTTTTTTTCTCAAGTTTCAATTTTTTATTGTTTAAATTTATTTTATTTTATTTTATTTTATTTTTTGTCTTTTTTTTTGAGGCAGGGTCTCGCTATGCAGTTCAGGCTGGCCTTGAGCTCACTTTTGTAGCTCAGGCTGGTCTCGAACTCACACCAATCCTCCTGCCTCAGCCTCCCGAGTGCTGGGATTACAGGCGTGCACCACCACACCTGGCTTTATTGTTTAAATTTAACAATGGTTATATTACATATTTTCATCATCAGATCAGTTTAGATTAATACATATAGGTATATAAGATTGATCAAACAATTAAACATTAACCCTTCTAAATCAACATTACTTTTTTTTTCTTTTCCCCTTTCTTTTCTTTGAAAGTTGACATATTGCATATTGTCCTCACAATCGTTCTACAG
>PVJA010004007.1:77997-89954 GCA_004027025.1 Myocastor coypus | reverse complement strand
GATTGTAAGTTCAAGCCCAGCCTGGGAAGATTAGCAACTAGCAAGACTCTGTCTCCAACTAAACTGAACTCAACTATTTAAAAGGGCTGGCAAGTGGCTCAGTGTAAAGATTGATTCAATACCCAGCACCAAAAAAGTAAAAGTTATAACATCTTTTATTGGATTTTCAAGATATATAGATAGAATACCTAGAGTATCTATAGCATTAATAGGAAAGGTGGGAAGATTCTATCTAGTAGCAAGTTTCTACCTTCTGAAAGTGATCAATTTTAACCCTAAACTGACTAAAAATTTTGGTACATTTATCATATTCTCTAGAGAAACCACTAAAAAAAAAACTATGTAAAGACACGGCCAAAAGTGTAACAGAAAGACTACAACAGAATAATAGAAAAGCAAAGCAAAAGAAGGGAAGCAGCAGGAGGAAAACAGAGGGACGTAACAGAAAGCAGATGATAAAATGCAGACTTCAATT
This sequence comes from Myocastor coypus, assembly GCA_004027025.1. NCBI lineage: Eukaryota > Metazoa > Chordata > Mammalia > Rodentia > Myocastoridae > Myocastor > Myocastor coypus. The sequence continues at coordinate 89,479 of PVJA010004007.1, read as the reverse complement.
GGAGCACTTCAGTCACCACCTCACCGGTGAGTGGTCCAAACACAGCAGTTGGTGTAGTCAGTTTCTTGTCCTTGGGACAAAGAGCTGAACATGCACAGCCTATGAAAGTTGTTCATTTTGGCTCATGGTTTTCAGAGGAACCCATCTTTAGTCAGCTGGCTCCAAGGAAGAAAAACATGGTGGAAGGACTAGCTACGGGGGAGCTGCTCACATCATGATGGACAGGAAGCAGCGAAGGAGGCAGGGAGCTCAGCCGTCCCGTCAGGACCCTGGCCCACCTCCAGCCAGGCAACCTGCAGCAGCACATTCAGCTGCTGGTGCATTTGGGGCTTGAATCTACCCACCAGCAAGTGGTCCCTGATCCAGTTGCTTCCCCACAGCCCTGCCTCTGGGCACGCGATACTTTGGAGGTGCATCCAAAACCTATACCTTAAAAAAAAAAATCTATACCTTAACACCAGCTGAGGGACAGAGATCATGAGAGTAAAAGAAAAACAAAAATTGTTGTGACCTAACTATACAGCTTCTCCAAGAAACTTGCTTGCAGTATAATTGTACATAGGCAGCTTGGAAGTAAACGCAGGAGAGACAGCCTAAGGGTTTCCTCAGTTCTTTTATTTTCCTATGCTGTCATTTGTCAATCAATATTTTTCTCCCTCTGGGGTAGTATTTTCCAATCAGTCTGCTTTGAAGCCATATTATCTTTCTGTCTTTGTATTTAACTTTCAAAGGAAGTATTAAAGATACATTGTGGTCTGAAATTTGCTCTCAGAAACAAACGTATTGAAAGATAAAAACCAATATAAAATAGGACAAGTTCCTACCAAACATCTTGTTTTATTTTCTGTTGAGTTCTTTTCTTCTTTTCAGGTAGACATAAGCTTAGGCAATATTTAACCAAATATTATCTATGTATAATGAGAAATGGGGATACTTTGCATTTGGACATTTATGTGTTACAAATAAAACCTGAGAAACTTCTGAGACTGTGATAATTCAGGAAGAAATAGAATAAATTTAGGGGAGCCATATTCTTCTTAGCTTCCTGGTAATTTTTTCTCAAACGGCTTAGAAATTTGCAAAACATTATTTGGGGAATTTGAAATAATTTCTCCTATTGTTGCTTTGATGTGAGGAACATTTATTGACTGTTTTCTACCTTGTTCTACCACCAAGAGCCTGGGCAGACACAAAGATATGCAAGCAGTTGTCTTGATTTTTCAATAGCACAAGAACTTTCTTTTTTTTCTCTTCTTTCTTTTGGAGGTACCAGGGATCGAACTGAAGATCTCGCACTTGCTAGGAGCTATTTCCAGAGCCAGCACAAGAACTTCAGGAACTGCCATATAGTTCAGGTAGGAAGAAAGTGTGGAAATTATATTGATCTCTATTCAACCAGTGCTCAGTCCAGCACTGTGTGTAGCTTGGGTGTTGGATTAGTAGTAAGAAGGCACAAGCAATTGATGACAAAGCTGGCCTCATTTAGTTTCTTACCAAGACATTGGATTATCATACAAAAATGAATCATGTGTCCTACATGTGTGCACATGGCATGTTAGCTTCTTTTTTTTTGTCTTTTTGAGACAGGGTCTTGCTGTACAGTTCAGGCTGGCCTTGAGCTCAGTTTTGTAGCCCAGGCTGGTCTCGAACTCTCACCGATCCTCCTGCCTCAGCCTCCCGAGTACTGGGATTACAGGCGTGCGCCACCATGCCCAGCTCATGTTAGCTTCTTGTATGTCAGTGATTCTCAATCTTTCTAATGCCGTGACCCCGCAATACAGTTCCTCATGTTGCAGTGAGCCCAAACCAAAAAATAATTTTGGTAGCTACTTCAAAACTGTAATTTTGCTACAGCTATGATTCAGAAAGTAATAAATAACATTTTCCGATAGCTTTAGGTGACCCCCCCCCCCGGGGTCGTGACCCACAGGTTGAGAACCACGGCTATGTATTATACGATAAGCAACATTTGTTCTTTAGTTTTCCTGTTTACTTTTTAACTTTTTTATTTTAAAGAGGGAAAATAATAATGATATAGGGTTTCAAAACAAGACGGTAGGAAATTAACAATGATTATTGTACTGTATATGGCTAACTTAAAAGTAGTCACTTAGATTATCAGACACAGTTGTACAAAATTGATCAAACAATATATGCTTAGTGTTTGTTTTTATTTACATACACCTCTCACCCCAAACAATAAAATGGATGAAAATTCTAGAGCTTACAGCTGGTTTTCTGGGCGTCCAATCGAGCAGCACTTCCAAAACTTGACTGGCCTCACTGATCACTTGGAAACCCTGATTGGGTAGGTATGAGGCACTTGAGAGTTACATTTTTCACAAACTTTGACTGAGCCTGCTCCATGGACCACACATCCAGCAGGAGGACAATGCCTGAGGAGAAGCAATGTCAGTGATGTGCAGGGCTGGCTGGAAGAAGTCAACGCTGCTGCAGTGTGCGAACTGTGCAGGGAAACACCTACAATGTCTTGGGCCTGAAGCGACTTCAGGAAGAGTAAGGAGGTTAGCAGGTGACTTCTACAGGCTCTACAGTGAGTTAGGGTTTTGTTCCCACTGCAGTATGGCTTTCCAGATCCTGTTCTTAAACCTCCTGTGGTTTTCATGAATGGATGTATAAATGGGCTTTTCTCTTTTCTTCTCCTTTCTTTTCTCTTCTCTCCTCTCCTCTCCTCTCCTCTCCTTTCCTCTCCTCTCCTCTCCTCTCCTCTCCTCTCCTCTCCTCTCCTCTCCTCTTCTCTTCTCTTCTCTTCTCTCTCTCCTTTCTCTTCTCTACTTTTCTCTTTCTCTTCTTTCTTTCTTTCTTTCTTTCTTTCTTTCTTTCTTTCTTTCTTTCTTTCCTTCTTTCTTAAAAAAGTAGTTTATCAAATGAAGTAAACCAGGCTTAAAAGGCAACTACTGAATTACCTCATTCACATGTGAATTCTAAAGAAATGTCTCTCACAGAAGCAGGGTAGAGTATGGCAGTTACTGGAGGCTGAAGAAAGCTAAAAGAGGAGGAAAAAGGCCGGTCAGGGAAACGGGAAGAATCACTACTGGTGTATGATTGCACTTAGGGTGAGCCAGTTAGCAATAAGTCAAATAGCTAGAAGAATAGACTTTGAATATTGTTGTTACAAAGAAATGACAAGTGTGTGAGGCTATGCGTATGCTAATTACCCTAGTTCAAACGCTATATGAGGGGTACATGTGTTAAAACTTCACACTGTACCCCATAAACTTGTGGAATTTGATGTGTCCATGAGAAGCAGCAACAGAAGCGCAGTCACTGCTAGATGCGTGGCTGGGAGGAAGGCCGTGGCTCAGAACGCAGGAAGGCCGTGGCTCAGAACGCAGGAAGGCCGTGGCTCAGAACGCAGGAAGGCCGTGGCTCAGGATGAAGGAAGGAGGCTGGCTGCCCGTGTGTGAATGAGCTACTGTCTTTATCTGAACCATTGCCAGCTGACTTACGAATAGAAAAGGAGGAATTGGGGGAGCACATAGGGCACAGCTTTGGGGAATTTCCAGAAAACAGGACCTGCAGCCTGGAACAAGATCTTTGCCTCCCTCTGGCATCCTGCACGGAACACGTCAGTCCAGTTTCCATACTGCCAAGTCTGAGACTGAATTTTCAGGGTTACCTGGACTGCTTGGCTTCCCTAATGCTGACAGGAAAAAAAAAAAAAATTCTTGCCTGTTCTGATTTAGATCACTGAGTAATGTGACTTTTCAAGTTAAGGCATAGGAAGCCATTCTGACCCAGCTTTGGCTTCTTCAGAGTGACACCTGTTGAAGAGAGCAGCTGTGTATGCAGGAGCAGGAGTGACTGTGAAAGACCTAAGTGGCATTCACATGTCCTATTCTATCCGGAAATCACCAGCATGTTTCATAAAGTGTTCAGTTGGGGATGATTTTCAAGGGAAATTCTAAAGATAGCCCAAGGCACCAAGAAAATCTCAGCTTTCAGTTTTCGACATCCCCATCCCAGTCACCTGGTGAGCTGTGTGTGCTGCCTCCTGAGAGAGAAGCGGCCAGGGCAGGGATCGCCAATAGTGATTTGGGTTGTGAGCTCTAGAATCCACTGCAGTGGGACTATTGCTGAAGATCTGTGCTTTTTAGAAGGCACTAGACTAGACCCCCAAGTCCCCCTTAGGAGTGAGGACCACAAGCTTGCTCTTAGTGAATGTAAATCTTATAATAAATCATCAGTATTGTCTCCTTAGTCCTGGTGTCTCCTTAAGGGCCGCTGATTTTCCCTCTATGCATTCTCTCCTTCTTTCCACACCTCTCTACTTTCAATTCTTTGAGTGAAACAAGAGACAAAAGCTGTGATTTGCCATGGGGGTGTGTGGCATGGAAGAGGCCATTGTCCTAGATGGTAGAGAGAATTTATCAATGCCAAAGATTAATACAGAGGAGCTAAGAGCCTGTTGACACAGTCAGACAGCAGTGGGTGAGTCCCAGAAAGGACTGCCCTGAAGAGTGGGTGCACAGATGTTGTCTCAGGAATGCTTTCCTGGGGCCACAGTGGTTCCATTTTCTGAGCATCTCTGCTCTGAGAGTAGCCACGTGTCGTTGGAAGACTAACATTTTCTTCGATAAGGATCAGTGCACGTGGTACTAAAAAATGCAGTCATTCCAAGTAGGGTTAATTAACAAATGTGTGTAGGCTAATTGGGGTGAGAAGGGTTGGGGTAACTTAAAAGAGACTCCCGACATTATAGTGGGACAAGGGAGGAAATGGTATTCTTTAAGCCATGACAAGTGGTTAAGTCATCTGTGATGGATGCATAGTTCTTGTAGCTTGCAAGGTCCAAGATAACTTTATTTTTTTCTTTCACTAGGGCTGCATAGTTTAGCTGAAATGTGGCCTTAGAAACAATGGTAAAATAACCACAATTCCCAGCACAACTTAAGTGTGACTCTTCAAGTTACAATAAAAAGCACAAAAGGAATGGATGTGCTAAATTGTGGCTGTGTCAGTAACCAGCTGTGTAACCTTTAGCCAGTTACATCTCGGGTGTTTTAGTTTCCGGCAGTTGGCTGAGATGGTTTTAGAAAACTCTTTCCATCCCTACATCGTAGGGCCTGTAAATTCACCCATGGGATTCTAACTTCTGAGACAAAAACTCATGAGCAAGAACAGTTCTCATCTGACACTAGAATTTACTTTTAAAATATCATGATTGCCTGAGCAATTGAAACATAATCTAAATCTACCCCAAATGCAAGGAGACCATCACCCAACACATTAGTAATTTGAAACCCATCAACTAAGCAGTTTATGGATGGTATCTATTTCTAAAACCTTAAGAATTCCTCCATTATCCTCAAGGTTCCTCGGAAACTCTGGACTCTGGTCACTCCTCTAATCCTGACCCCTGGCCAGGGGACCTGAACAAAGAAACATCCGTAAAAAACCAAACATTTATTGTCACAAGAAGTCGATCTTGCTTTGTTTTAATGAAAATTGTCTTAGAACGCTTAAACTCACACAAACCACACATGGAAAGAATGTGTCATTTGTACCTTGGCCTAAGGGAAAATGTTGCTAGGTCCCATGGCTAATAGAAGTGGGATCAGTACGAACTCTCTAAACGATTTTGTCTGCAAGTGGGAGAGGCCCACAGCTTGGTGCTCAGAAGACAAAAGGCAGAAGGAAGACATTTGATCCTAAATGACTTGGCATTTTTGGCCCATCCAGAACCGGAGTTCAGGGAGTCAGATTTCAGGAAATAAAAGGGAGGAATCGGAACAGTAACAAAGTGATTACAAGAGAGATAGATAATGGACAATTACATCAGAATTGACTTAAACCTGCCACAAGGCTCCATCCCTCCTCATTAATAATGGTGGAGCTGGCAGAAAATGAAACGGAGGAGAGGGACCTTGCCTGCGCCTTGTTCAGCCTGTGTGCTGCCAAAAAGTCTCCATGTGGCATGTTGCAACTTTACTGCTCAGAATCATAAACGAGCTGGGCACTATTCCCAGAACATTGCTAACTTTCCTTCTTTCTTCTGTGGTCCACATATTATCACTGTATGATTTGTTTTCCAAAGTCATTTTCAACTCGAGCAGCGGCAGGGAGAATATGCAGTGCACATATTCCCCAAGTTTAGACCTGGCTCTCTCTGGCAAGTTGGGCTCTGATGCTCTGCTCCTAGGAGAGCAACGTGAGCTGAGGAGGTTGTTAGAGCTGTCTACCTCCATTAGAGATGAATGGTAGCCACCCTGCACCTGGGGTGAACCCCCTCAAATTCACAAGGTTTCCATTAGCGAAAGATGTCTTCATACATCCTAAGCCTGACCTGGCAACACCTTCCACTCTGACCAAGTAATGTCAGCAGAATGTTCACTCAGGCTCTTTGCCCTTGGTTAAAAAGTTCTGGGGAGCACCTTCATCCTTACGTCTTTTCTTCCATCTCAGAGAAGGAAATACCTCTGCTGCCCTCAAAGCCAAAGCCACCACTTGTACCCTGAATGCTATGTCTTCCTTTTGGAATCAGCAGTACAACCCATACAGGGACCTGTGCGGGTTTACACCCAGAATGACGGAGTCCTCATGTGCAGCTCTCTCCGATCCATACTCTACCCACTGATGTCTCTCTGTCTGGTTACTTCCAGTGGTTATTTGACATAATTCCCAGCTCTGGAATTGGAGCCATGCACAAGGCAAAACCATGGAGGGGGAAAACCCCACAAAGATCCCTGGGCAATGCCTGCCGATTGCTTCTCCAAGTGTCAACTTCCCTCTGTAGTCTGCTGCTTGACCCCAATTCTCAGCTTCCTGTCCAGCATCACAAATCTACAATGGAAACAGACCAATTTTCCTATTGATCTTTGGGTCCCTGTTCTTGGCCCCCAAGCCATTTTCTAGACATGTTCTTCTCTCTGCAGCTCTTCCTTACCAAGATGCCATTCCACTTTTTCTTCTTCCTTTTTTTTTTTTTTTTAAGAAGCTCTATAAAAATGCATTTTATACATGAATTTAGCTTCCATTTCTGGTAGAAGCAAAGCCCATCATGGTGTAGCTCTCCAGTTGATTGAAACTCTGGATGAAATACAGAAAGCAGATACCTTAGGGCTCCAAAAAATTATACCAAACAGATAGGGCAAAACCTAGAGGTCTTCTGTGAGGAAATGAGTTTCCCAGTCATCCTTTTATGTTTTTTATATATATATGTTTGCTCCAGGGGAAGCCCCAAGCACAGAGGTTGGAAGAGGTAAAGTTTGTGGATTCCTAAAAGCTAAAATAGTAATTTCAACTTCCTGAACTATCAAGCTGGGGACAGTGGTCCAGTGAAAATGTGAAGAGGACAGAGGTAGAGAAGGAGGATCTGCAGTTCTGCCGTGCATTTAAGAATCCAACTCAGGCTACTCAGCAGAGGGTACAGGAGTGAAGCGGGCTAAGCGGCAGCCCAGCTCACGGCTAACCCTGGGCAGGACCTATGTGGCACACACCCAAGTAGGAAACGAAGGTGTTCAAGGCAGAACACAGAGGAGGCCGAGCCCAGAAAGCAAGCAATGTTCTCTCTGAACATCACCACTGTCTTATAAACAAAACAAAAAGAATAAAGTTTCTCCAGAGACTTACAACAACTGCCTAAACTCTGTCGCAGTCACCATGTCCAAGACACAGCTCTAAAATTGCTCACACATCCACAGCATGGGGAGAAGTCACCAGTTCCCAAAGGAAAAGGCCCACACTGTGGGTACTACTCCAAGATGGCCCAGGTGCTGCCATGCTCAGGCAGCAATTTTAAAGTGATGGTCACAAGTATGAGCTATAAAGCAAACTTGGGAAACTCTTTGTCTTAGTTACTTTATCTCTCCTTGCTGGGACAAATACTTGACACTCAAAATGAAGGAAGGAAAGGTTTATTTAGCTCACAGTTACTGGAGGTTTCAGTCCATATTCGGCTGGCCCGAGGCTGAGTGGAACAGGGCAGAGAGCATCCAGTTCATGGCGGCGGAACAGCAACAAAAATGGTAAAAGAGGCAACCAACTAATCAGAGCAGCAGAGCAACAACGCTAGTCTGTCTCTCTTTAAATTACATCAAGCTCTCTGCCTTAGTCTATTCACCTCAGACCACACCTATAATTCCCAGCAGTACTTAAACTGATAGTCTTATCAGTCCTATAACACATAATCCCAGTGACTCATGAGTCAAGTCTCAATCTATAAAAGTACCCACTCCACGATTGCCTGAGGCTTTGGGGGGACAATGACATAAACATAACACCGCTCAATCAATGTGAAGAGAGAAATTCTCTGTAGAGAAGCAGAAACTAAAAAACAGTCAAACTGCTGAACTGAAAAATGTAATGTAAGAAATGAAAAAAAAAATGGATAAGACAAAGAGCAGAATAAAAACACAGAGCAAAAGAATCTCTGAACTTGGAGATAGATCAATAACAATAATCCAATCTGAAGTCCAAGGAGGAAAAAGTAAAATTAAAATAGAGCTTCGGAAACTTATAAAAAAGTACCAAAAAAGTCCAAAATATTTATCATTGGAATTCCAGGAAGGGCTGGGACTGAAAACATGTACAGTTGGCATACAACATAAATTTGTAGGTAAACCAACTTCATGAATCCCAAACAGCTTAAATTTAAAGGAAGGCACTGCTGATGCATAGTCATTCTTACTAAAAATCAAAGAGTAAAATGAAAACAGACAAACAAACAAGAATCCCAAAAGCTGCTAGGGAAAAACATGAACACTAGTATAGGAGAACAATGACTTGAAGACATGTGAAGTTCTCCCTCGTCAGAAGCCTCCAATTCCAGAAGACAAAGGATTAACGTCTTCAAAGTGTTGAAGGACCAAGGGCGTCTACTAGGAAAGGCAGCTAATAGCCTGATTGCTAAATATGGGTTGGCCCAGGGTGAGGATAGAAGTTTGGGAGACTAGAACAGTGGTGGAGCTTAGAGTCAAAGGAATAAAGGCCAAGTTGACAATCAAAGCTTGTTTTGTAGGTTCTGTGTTAAATCCCAGAACACGCACACACACACACACACACACACACACACACACACACACACACATGCACAGCCCAAGTGGCCATCAGGGAGCTGGACATAGCTCATGTGGCTATAGCTGAAGAAGAAGAGCGCACCTGGGCTGTCAAATCTGCCTGGACGGCAGTACCTATCAGGACATGTGCAAAAGGTCTCATTTTCTTCCAAACAGTTTTCCCAGTCTCTGTCTCTTCAACCTCATTCATTCTGTCACACAAACTTGTGTCCAGGGGTTCGTCTGCAGAGAGGCTTCCTCAGCTGCCCCACTGAAAGTTGATTCCCTCAAGTTGTTTCCCTCTCTTCTAAATCTTCAGATCAATTGACTGAGTACTGCTATAGTACTCTTTCTATTAGCATTGTCTGAGTAACTGTACATTATATATTAATAGGCAGGGGCTGGAGTCACCATATACTTAACCAATAGGTTATATCATATCACAGAAAGGTGCTCATTATTTACTTTTTCTCTCCTAAGACAGGTGGAAACTAATCAGTCATAAAGAGTAACACAAATTGCTTAAGTTTTATTTTTTATTTTGTTTTATGAGGTATTGGGCATTGAACTCAGGACCTTGTGCTTTCCAGGCAGATGCTTATGCCACTGGGCTATCTCTACAGTCCATATGTTGCCAATATATTAAATCACTTGATGGAAAGAACTCCTTCCTATAATTAGCAAACGATACAAAATTGGAAGGCGAAAATAACACTGGCATTTCAGAACCATTTTTTGTTATTCCTTGACCTTTACCTGTGCTCAGAAGAATCAAAGAACATAAACGTTATATGGCTAGGAGAAAATTTACAAAAGAAAGATCACGGCTGGGGATATAACTTAAGGGTGTAGCCCTTGCCTTGCATGCATACGGCCGATAGGTCAATCCCAAGAATCACTAACAGGGGTAGGAGCAAGGGAGGAGGAAAGAGAGGGAAGGATGAGGAAAGGAGGAACCAAGGCTCACCACTTTATTTGACCGAGCAAAAAACAGAGGTTAAGAGGCTGCCCCAGATCCCACATTAATTTATCTTGGCTAAAATCCAGGTTTTTCTAAGTCTCCCTCTGAGTGTCTTGCTTCTTCTAACTCGATGTTATAAGGACTACTGAGAGAAGAGAAGGCAGGACCTGGTTGGGTGAGCTGAGACAGCTGGTGCCATCGCAGTGAGGCTGGTCATCTCCTCCCATGAGATTAGACGCTGTGGAAGGTTAGTTGGTTGTTGAGCAGCTCTTGCTGAACGTCTGTGACTGAAAGCGACAGCCACGCCTGCCTCACCGCCGAGTTCTTCTGCTCACTGCGAGCGCCATCATCTAAAAGACCAGAGTTCAGAGAACGCTGGTTATGAAACAAGGGTGAAGCCGAGCTAGAAAGCAAAGCTCCGCGTCTGATCTCAGTTCTATCAAAATCCAAACTAAGGAGAGTGCAAAATTCCTTGCTGCCGCGGGGCCTCAGTATCCCCACTTGTGAAATGAGGTGGGACAATCCCGTCTCCTTGGAAACCGAAATGGGCTGTACATGTAGTGACTACTGCATCAAACAGATTTTGTGAGCAAGGAGAAACAAAAAGCTGAGGAGAAGCAGCGAGGGTTTTAAGTATACAAGAGAGAAAAGGCTAAAAGGATCATCTTTTTAAGAAGTTGATTTTTTTCTTAGTCATTCCCAAAGAGGGCCAGATGACACTGCCAGTGCTTCACTCCAAAATAGATGAAAGGTTAAAATAAAGAAGAAGAAGGAGGAGGAGGAGGAAGAAAAGGCAGCTCTATTGGGGAGAAAAAAAAAATCCTGAAATAACCAGGCACTGATGTTCAGAAGTCACAAGGTCATCATTCATCTTTATAAAAAGAGACGCGGAACAAAGACAAACAAGGTAAAGGGCTTACTTTTACATAACTCCAGGCCAGGTAAAAGAAATCGCTGTAATTCCTCCGACCTGCTGCATGACAGCGAAGTTTAAAGCTTTGGAAGGCCTTCTGACAAGCACTGGATTTCTGGTTTCAACAAATGCTTGGAGACATCATGAAAGTCTGATTTGGAAAGAAAGTTTTAGTCATCATTTCTGTTAAGTTCCTTTTTTTTTTTAAAGGGGTTACTGGGAATAGAATTTAGGACCCCATGCTTGTCAGGCAGGCAGGCAGGCACTGTACCACTGAGCTAAATTCCTGTGCTCTTAAATTCTTAAAAACATGTTTTTTCCCCTCCAAAAGCATAGTAAGTCTGATCTCTGTTGACCTAAGATCAGTAGAGTGCAAGCAAACCACACTTTTAGAAGCTTTCAACTAATTTTACTAGCCTGCTTTTTAGTATTTATTGATTTCATTACAGAGCAAAGCATTGAACTAGGAGAGTTCATGGTACCAATTCCACAGACCATTTTTGGGCCCTTGAATATAATTGCCTTTGTACTGTTCTATTCAGGCTGGCTGCACACACTCACAAAAACCTTTTTTTTTTTTTTTTTTTTTTT
>PVJA010004007.1:0-77897 GCA_004027025.1 Myocastor coypus | reverse complement strand
ACCATTGTATGTACAGATCACCTCTAATATTAAAATAATATTTCCCTGAAGAGTTCCTACCAGAATGGCATCCTCCGGTACAGTAAAACCTGAGAAGAAAGTTTGCAATAGTTTTGGCTGTCTTCTGGTTATTTTAAGACAAAATTCTTTTGTTTTCTCTTTTGAATTATGCAAACCTGCATGTGGGCTAGGCACTACACCTTGCACAAGTTTAATGCTACTAAGAAACCTTATAATTTTTAATTAACTTTTGGATTTTTCTGGGGCAAGAATATCTTTTAAATGTTCTCTGAGGAGGAGCCTTGCCAAGAGAGAGAGGAACTTGCCTCAGAGTCCTCAACTGTAGCTTAGAGTGAATGGGAAAATCAGTCCTCGGAGCTACTTGGCTATTTGTGAGCAGAAAATAGTTTCAATTATTCTGCCTATGCAGCCAAAATTTTCTGGGACAATCCCAATTTCATTCTTTTCAATAAATGTGAATTTCATTGCACTTATAGCAAATTGCACAGCAAACGATAAGCACATGAACTCACACAGGTAATTAAAGTCCAGTGTAGAAAGCAGTTCACCGCAGCCTTGGGAGTGATGGTGTTCAGTAAAAAGCAAGTTCAGTGCCGCTCGGTAGGGAGCTAGCTTAAGAAATCTGAATACATATAAATATGTAATGCCAAGCAGAACCAGGCTGATCTCTAAGTACTGGGTTGGAAAAAATATCCAAGGTGTGCTGTTGAAAAATATCAAGTTGGAGAACAGATGTTTGCTATGCTCTCGTTTATGTCACACAAAAATTCTGGCATAGACGTTTGTACTGGAATTTTTGGCAGAATGTATCAGAAACATACTACAAAAATTGTCTTTGGGGTCAGGATTAGAAAGAATGAGCAATTTTACCTATTTCTAGTACTTCCTACTTCCTAGGATTTCCGTGTGATTTTAAGAAATGAAACTTTCTCTAATTCCCTCAATCCTCAAATTGTCACTGCTTGCGACTTTGTTTGAGATTATAAGTTGTTATAACTCATAGAATCTACTTGATTCTACACTAATGGATTTTCATGTGATTGAGATGATAGAAAAAAATCAAAAGGCAAATGTAGCACAACTCAGCTCTGAAGCTAGCTGTCAGGAGTTCTAGCCAACAAGCCAAGATGTAGTGGGTGAAGGTAGAGGAGCTATTCCAGTCACCAGCATGACCAAGAAGCCCTGACATGGTGGGTTAGGAGCTTCCAGATGAAAGTATCAGGAAGCCAAGCATAAGAGTGTGCCATTATTTCAAGCTGTCCAACTTATTCCGTGGTGCTCATTTGTGGTAGACACGAATGGTTGCAAGGTCACTCACTATCCACTCTCCCCTTCCTTGCAATGGAACCCAAATCTTATCTGGTGCCACAAGTGCCAATTTACAAATCCTTCCTCAGACTCTCTTCTTGCTGTGTTACTTAGTATCAGACAAAAGACTGATGGCAAATGTCTTTGGGGTGACACTCATAATTATGCTTCTTTGAATGAAATAAAATTTAAAAGTCAGTCTTATATACACTGTGCTTTTATCCCTTCATCTTCAACCTGCATGAAAATAGATTTGAGTCATGGGAGTGGAAAAGTACTCTTAAAACCACAGGGGCAAACATCACAAACCAAGATAGAGCAGGAAATCAAAAGGTGCTCAGGGGCATGGTGACCCTCCAGGGCACAGTCGGCAGTGTTTGGTGGACACTCCTCAGGCACCTCTGCTGTGCTCAGAGGAAGTCACCTGCTTGCTTATGCTGTTGTAACTGGGCATCCATGGTCAATAGCCAATGCTGGGTGCTCCCACAGTAACGCAGGTTAGAGGAACAGAAGAGTAGTGAAAGTTCTGGGGGGCTAAGGAGAACTCTGGCCAGAGGACTTTTATCCTATAGAGTTGAGGAGTCTAGAAAAGGAGCCAGGAACTCCCAACAGGAGGCAGTCAATGATCTAGGTAAACATGGGGGTTTCACGCTGCCATGTCCTCAGATGCCCAGGGCAAACCTAAAAAGCGTGGTCTGGCGTAGGGTCTGAGTCACTTCTGTATGCGTTATCAGGAGGGCTGGGAAGTAAATCTGGAAGATCAGATCTTCAAGTCTAATGGATTGGTGCTGATTTCTGAGTGCTCTTCAGGGTTTCAAAGAAGTTGAATGCTAGCTCCTTCCTTCTCTCTGCCAGGGCAGTATTAGGGCTGAGGCTCTGATTCCATCTGGCTTCTTGATTGTCTGACTTGGCAGACCCGATAGCCTCAGCTAAGGAGCACTGAGACAGAGAAGAGCCACCCTCCGGCCAGCAGGTTCCTAGAAAGGTCTGGCTTCCTGGGCTCATTTCTTTTACTTTTAATTGTTTCTTAAAGTTGCCATCATCAAGCAAAGATGAGATTGAAAGATAAATAAATAAAGATCCTCTGGAAGTGTTTCTTTTTAAAAAAAAAAAAAAACTCACTTGGAAGAATGCATTATCTGTTAGTAAGTAGTATAAGTAATTATCTTTCGTGTGGAACTGGTGTATTTTAGGCAATCTCACTAAAATGGCGTAAACAACATTTCCTGTGTCAAAAGCAGAACTCCAAGTCTGTTTTAGAATGGTCCTAATCTCCATCTCTCATAATTTCCACCAATAACTTGTCTTTTTATATATGCTGGCATCTGTGTGAAAGACAGCATCCCACATTGACCAAGTCTCCATCTGGTGACAGACGGGGGAACAGGAACGTAGACTGTCACTTCATGCAGATGGAGTTCTATTAATATAAACAAGTGACCCTAAAAGAGAAATTGGCTAGCTCTAGCATAACTTTATGAAGATTGTTCTGAATTTCCTGAAAACAGGTTATTTCTAAATACATGGTGCTACCGTTTAAACATAGATTGGGTATTTTGTCCTTCTCAGAGCTGTTCTGAAAGTCTCTGCCTGGAAGAGAAGGGAGGAGGGAGGAAGAAGGGGCTTCATGAGAGTCGGAAGTGAGGTGTCTTGTGGGAAGAGCCCCGTGTTTTCCTGGACACTGTTGCAGGAGCCACCGTTAGGAGTCCTGGAGAGGCATGGGAAGGATGCCAAGGAGACGACAAGGAAGGGAAGTCCTTTAACCCAGCAGGCACATTTGTGGCGCCTCTTTTGTCTTGCCGTACCTGCATACTCTGTAGCTTTTAAATCCAAGTATATCTGCCAGGTAAATATCACATTCTGAGGTTGGAGAATCACTGGGAAAATTTACATTCTGAGGATCAGTGGGAAGGCTTCACCCGGTGCCTTTCTGAGCCTCTGTGATCACCGCTGGCCATGCAGGGACAGTAGGAAATCAGCTGAGCTGTGGAAAAAACTCACCAACAAAACAGCTGTAACAGCCCAATGGCAGGCACATCAATAGGCATGGAACCATGGCACGTCCATGCCACCTAATGTGGCTACAGTCAAAAGCTATATTTTGTGGCAGTGCCTTTTAACTTATGGCTATTTCAGCGCCACGTCAGGATTTTTGTCTTACAGATATTCAGCTCTATCACATACTAAATATGGTTTTTTTTAAAGTTGAGTCATTTTAAAACATACAGTCCTATATTATCTCTCTTTTAAATAATGTTATCAATGGCATCATGAATTTGGTATGCAAATTATATTTTTCAGTACTTGCTAACATGAACAGATAACTATTAAAATAAAAAAGATTCAGCTAAGTCTCAGATAAAAATGTCTTACATATCCCCAATGACGTCGCTCTCAGCCTTTAAAGAAGCTGCTTTAGAAGAGTATCTGATATCCCTGGGGAAAGCCTGCATTGCTACCTCCTCAAAATAAGAATAAAAAGCACACTCAGAATGCATCGTTTGAGCATAATTTTGTGTGTGAAAATAAGTGTGTGTGTACAGTCGCCCCAATAGGTTAACAGAAGTTAGTTCTATATGTTACGGTCTCACGCTGAGTTATGTTTCTTTCTCACAAGCAACACCTTTATTTACAAGTGGTGACTAATGCGTTTGTTTTTCTAAGTAGCAGCTTTGTTGAAATATAATTCACATCCCAGAAAATTCACTCTTGAAACTGTAAAATTCAGTGTTCTGAGTACATCCACAGAGTTGGATAGTATCAACAATATGTAATTTGTATCACCCTTGGGGAACTGCCATACTAATTTTCAGAGATTCCCCATTGCTCCCAAGCCTTAACCCCTGGCCATCGCTAATCTACTGTCTAGCTTTATAGACTTGCTGATTTTGAATACTTGTGAATAGAATAAAGGGAGTCACACCATATGTGGCTTTCTAGCAGAGTATTTTGAAGATTCATCTACATGTTAGAATTCTTCAGTGCCTTGATCCTCTGTATTGTAGAGTCACTTGGTACAACATGGATATACCACATGTTGTTTGTGTGTTCATCTGTTGATAGACCTTTTGCTATTGTTCTCTTTTTTCAATAAGAATGACGCTGCTATGAATACTGTGTATAAGATTTTAGGTGGATAAACACTTGGAACTTTTTTGGGTTATGCACCTAGATATGGAGTTGCTGTGTATATAACAACTCTATGTTTATAAATTCAAGGAAATGCCAAAAAGTTTTTCAACCAGCAGTAAATGAGGATGCTCACTTCTCCATGGCCTCTTCAACATCTGCTGTTGTCTGTCCTTAAATTTTTTTCATTTTCTTTTTATGTGTTTGGTACACGGTCTCACTATGCAGATCACACTTGTAGAGACCCTCCTGTTTTCAGCCACCCCAGCACTGGCATTACAGGTCTGTACCCCACACACAGACTCAGTCACTGGCTCAGGTGTGTCCTGGGCGGCAGGGACAGCACAGCATGCAGGACCAGGGATTGAACCCTGATCCCTGTGCTTGCCAAGGCAGGTGCTTAGTCCACTGAGCTGTCTTGCCAGTCCTATTGTCTGTCTTGTTAAGATTGTCATCCTCATGGACATGAAATATTATCTCTTTGTGATTTTTATTTACACCTGTCAGGTAACTAACATATTTCTTTTTATAGACCTGTTAGCTGTATGCTTATATTCTTGGAACAAATGTTTATCTAGGGGCCAGGGAGATAGCTCATGGTATAAGCACCTACCTGGCAAGCACGAACTCCTGTATTCTATCCTGGTGCCATGAGAAAAAATAAGTAAGTGTCTAGTGAGATCTTTTGCCTGTTTTCATTTGAGTTGTCTTTTGAAATAGAGTTGTAAAAGTCTTTGTATATTCTTGATATAATTTGCAGCTCTTTTTTCCTTTCTGTGAGTTGTCTTTTCAATTTTCTGTCAAGTGTCTTTTGAAGCACAGAAGTTTTGATATTTGCTAAGTGCTAAGGTTTGAGAATGATACCTAAGAATCCATTGTCTAACTTAAGGTTACAAAGATTTATGTTTCTGTTGTCTTTAAGGAGTTTTATAGCTTAGCTTTTATATTTAGTCTACAACACATTTTGTACTAATTTCTCTCCACTGTGTGATGTAGGGGTCCAGTTTCATTCTTTTCTATGTGATTATCTGGGGGTCTCAGCAACACTTGGTGAGAAGACAAGTGCCATTGAACAGTCCTGATAGTGTTAAAACGAGTTGAGCCTGAATATAAGGGTGAATGAAATTGGTTGTAGTCTGACATTGAATCTGCAGATCAAGCTGAGAACTTTTACCAGCTTACTAACACCATTTCCTAAATCCATGAACATAGGCTATCTTTGCACTGTAATGAACCTCCTTTGATTGCTTTCAATGGTGTTTTATAATTTTTAGCATACAATATCTTACATTTCTTAACTGTCGTCCTCACTGTTTCAGTCTTTGGTTTTGTAAAGAGAATTTGACTAAGTCTTACTTTTTCTTCTTTATGATACTGCATACTGAGGAAAACATTGAAAATAATTTATTCTGTCCCATGGAGATCTGAGAAAACTCCACATGGATCTTCTGAGGCGTCTGGACCTGGCATGTAGTATGATTCAAATAATTTATGTATCTTCTAACAGAACTTAAGTTGGTCTCATTCTTAACTGCATGTATGGCATGTGCTAAAGATGGGAAATACAAATTTATTATGTGAGACGTAGCATTTCACAGGTATTGTTCCACAAAAGTGAGCAGTGTTTTGTTGGAAGTGTGACTAATCTTCATTTCTAATTTTGAGTCTAGGGCCAGGCATATAGTTCAGTAGCACAGAACCTGCCTGGCAGGCTTAAGGCCCTGAGTTTGATGCCCAACACCAAAACAAACAAAACTAAACAAAACAACACCAAAAAATGAAAACTAATTTTGAGTCTATCAAACAAGGCAAAATAAAGCAATTTTCTATACTCTCAGGTAAATGTTAGTTTTAAAAAGACCCCCCCCCCAAAAAAAAAGGTAATAAAAGAGAATAAGAGATAAGGAAAAATGCCATAGGATTGACCTGCTATAATGTTGTATATAGTTAGATTTCTAAATTGTTGGGTAAAAATGTGCAACAGTGTTTTTTTTTTTAATCACATTCTATATGGATTTTTTAGCATATCAGTGATTGATGGAAAATATCAGTTCCACATTAAGTCTAAGGAATTTGATATTCACAAAGACAGTGATGTTAACCTCAAGTACCTATGTTATAGAGTAATAGTATTACTAAGATTCTCTTCTGGAGGGTTAACAACTTAAGTTTGAAGACTAAAAATTTAGAGAAAAAGAAAGGCTACGAGGATAGCCAATATTTTGGCCTGAACCCTTCTAGGTCAGTGAGGACTCAGGACATAAGAGTACCTGTACTGCAACATCCTATAACTCAGTGGTGCCCCAAATTTTCTGTTCAAGGAAATTATAGGGCCACAGAGGAAAATGATCGATGATGTATACAGTGTGGCTAAGGAGAGTCACCTAGAGAAAAAACATTCTCTTGGGCTCTCACAAAGAGCAAATTGGTCAAGCAATGGCCCTGACTCACCCAGATGGCTAACACTGACAAACGTTCGGCAAAATGCTGCACATAGTTTTAAGGTATATCCTGAGGGAATTTAACTGACCTTGTCAGATACAAGAGTTAAATGTTTTGTTACATAGGTCTTGCTTTATGTTGGCCTTAACTATCCGGCAGAAAAGTTTAACCATGAGGCATAAAAAATAAAGCCAGATAAGCATGCTGTGCTGTAAAAAACTCAAGTCAACAGCCTCTGACATTGCCAGTTGTGCTGATAACCCACTACTCTTATGGAATATTGGACTATGCATGAAACTACTTTATCTTAGCACAATGAGAAGAAATATTTATACCAAAAGTGTTTAGAAAAGTTATCATCTCTGTATCTTGTACTTTAAACAACTGCTATGAAGACAACAATATGCATTGTATTAATTATTGTGGTTGTCCCACTAACATGTTTTGAAACTGTCTCACTGTTATTTCTTATTAAAAGTAATAAAATTATTAAAAATGGAATGGGTGAGATTTTTTAATTAATTTTATGGAAAAGAAATAGAAATGAGAGAGTTTTAGAACAAGTTAGTAGGACAGTTCCAATAATGAATACATTTCATATTGTTGTCTTCATAGTATTTTTTTCAGAGTACAAGATGTAGATGTAATATCTTGTATAAACACTATTAGTACAAATCTTTCTTCTCATTGAACTAAGAGAAAGTAGTTGTATACATAGAGCAATATTCCATAAGAGTAGTGGGTTATCAGCAGAACTGGCAATATCGGAGGCTGTTGACTTGAGTCTTTTACAGCTCAGCATTTTAATATGGCTTTCCTCTTTACACCTCATGGCTAGACTTTTCTGCTAGATGGTTAAGACTAAGGTTAAGCAAGACCTATATAACAAAAAATGTAACTGAGAAGGTATTTTTAATGGGAAGGAAGAAAAAACATCTGTTTGTTTTATCCAAATTTTAAATCCAGAGTCTTGACAGAGAGAACAGCTGAATCAGGGTCCCACCTGACTTCAGACTCTAATTTATCTGTCCTTGCAGATTAATTACGTTCTGGCTTTTAATGAGACCCATCAGCAGAATCATCAGCCACTAGAGATTTCCACTGGTAGCCTTTGTCAAAGACTTCTGTTTATAGATTAAACATGTCCTTCATGAGGCTATTTGTTTTTTTTAAAGCCATCATTAGTTTTAAATCCAATACAACAAGGAGACACTGGTGGCAGGGCCCATATTTATCAGCTTTTAGCTATATTAGTGAATTAAGACTTGTTTGGCTGTAGCAGCTCTAAAGATTCAGGTTGTTCAAAACAGATCTAAAAGATCCCCTGGTCATAGAGATAGTCCCCTAGGGAAGCAAATCTTGCTATATCTAAAGCAATAGCTCCTAGCAAGAAAACTCATGCACCTCCAAAAACATAGTCACTAGTAGTGGAAGAGTTTACCTCAGATAAGCTCTTGGAAAAATACTGCTCTTATAACTTAGTCTATTAGCTCTTACCTGAAGAAAGTGACCTACAGAAGGTGTACACTAAAATTTGAAATGCATCATTTTATTTTCTGGCATCATGCACACTTTCCAGAATGTTCATGTCCTGGGCTGAGAAGGAAGTATGTGAAAATTCAGTCAGAGAGTGCTCATCAGTATGAGCATTGAGTGGATTTTATTTTAGTAACAAATCTGTGGTTCTCAGTCCCAGGGAAACAATGGAGGGTAGTACACAACGTCATTAGAACTCCTCTAAAAATTGCCAGCCTTCCCACATAAAAATTGAGGAAATTAAGTCCCCTCTGCCAAAACACAGCCCCAAAGCTTTTGTTAACTAATTTCCCTACCCACTTCCTTTACCCTGAAAGCAACAAGACCAGAACTAAGAATGTGGTCAGTCTGTATGACATCTTTCAGGCAGCAGGACGAGCCTTATCCCGAGGAACTGCTCTTTCTCAAAAAACCTGGACCATGCGCAGAATTCTGAAGCTCTCCAAAGACTGCAGCACTCACATCCAAAAAGTATTAAGCTCAGCTGCCAACAAAGAAAATTGAGTCACGGGGCCAGGTAAGCAAGAGGTTAAAGTCTTCTCTATGTCTTTGTGAAGATAAGCAAAAGGCCATCTCACAGCTTGAAAGAACCGAATTCGGATTCAAAGCTTTAACCAAGATTCTCCACAGGTGATTCTCAAAGGTGGAATCTCAAGCAATAACATTTTCATCAGCAGAAACTCAGAAGTAAATTGTTCATCTGCTCGTCTCTCCCCAGGAAGCCTAAGCCCAGCCTTCAGCCAATCTCTTTCTCAGCAGTCAGCGAACAGCCCTGTTCCACATCTGCCGCAAGTCTCTTGTGAGCTTAGCAGCTCAGGCCCCATGCTCTTTCCATTGCTGCTAGATGTGGCTGGGGTGACTCTGGCCTGACTAGCTGCAGGTCAGCAATGATAAAGTCACTTAAGGCCAAGTTGCAAAGAGAAATATGACCTTTGTTTCTGACACTGAGAGAGTCGAAGCATGTATCTTCCGGTGGCAACTTGTCTTTTTCTTAAATGAGGCCATGTGGGGAATCAAAGACGAGCATCTTGCCTTTATAATGTTTCTCAGACTTTCACATTACCCACTTACAACATCCTGATGTTTTAGAAAATGCTCTCTGCACCAAATCTTCCATTCTTCGTTCTATTCTTTTCAAGCAAAGGCTCTGGTACATTGAGTTTTACTGTCATTAGAGGGTCAGCCTGTGGAGTATCAGGGGAACAATGTACATTTCATTTGGACAGCAAAGAATGTGCTGTTCCTAATTCTTGCTTGGCTTCCTGATGGGATCAGCCTTGTCTATCATGTCGTATGAATCCTACCTACTAATGGGCACACAGACTCCTTTCATGTGTGGAAACATTGACAGTTTCCAGCATATGTTAGCTTACTGAACACTTGTAGGAAAATTGAATGACAGGTCTGGCAACGGTTCTGTTAAAATTTTGTCTACGATTTAGAAATAAGAATTTGGATGACTTATCCCTATTGGTCACTTTACAAGGGATGTCAGCGTGCATCAGTAAATACTACATGAATATTATGATGACTACTTCACGATGCTGTAGGTGAGTTTATTATGAACTTTCCTTGTATCTCCAATCAAGGGACAACATTACCATTAAATAACCTTGAAATATATATTTTAAACTGACTTAAAAGGCACCGGCCAGTTCCCATTTTAAAACATCCTGACCATGGTGCCAGGTACTCAGTAAGGATTTTAGAATATTAATTCAATGAATAAAAGATAAACAAATGTATCTGTGGGACTAAAAGGAGCAAGGTCTGATAGTGTAATCCTAAGTAGAAATGTAGAATTTAAGAATTAAGCATATGATTTGATCATATTGAAATCTAACATATAAACAAAAGGAAGCATAGATCTTGTTATGCAACCAAGTTGAAAGGACCTTTTCATTTGTTGTGTCAAATATCCACTGTAATGAAAGACATCCTAAGAATGAATGAATCTGATCACACACAAAACTAGAAATGCAGAGGTAGATGTAAAAGTCCATAATACAATAGAAGACAGTCAAAAGATCTCTCAACATAGCTACTTCAGTCATCTTAGCCAAAAATTGCTCATAAATGGAAACCCATCTGATTATCATTTTTGAAGAAACAGACCAGCCAATTCTTAGTTTCATTAGAACTTTTAATTAGGAAAAATAAAAGCAAAAGATTGATAAAGTGAAAAATATGGACATCTGGACCGTATAAATCTCAAGAATAAAGTTTAACTGCCAGGGACAAAAATAAATGGAGATGTGCAGACAAGATTGCTCCCAGTATGACTTTTGCAAAACACAAGGTACCAGAAGAACCAACCATTACAGTAAAATATGATACAAGTTTTCTAACTTTAAATGTAGGCAAGTAATCAAATCACTAACTACTAAAGTTTTATTGAGATAAAAATTGACCAGTAAAGGAAGTCATGTCAGCCCTTCTTGACAATTTTATGAATTCTTTCTCTCTACGTAGTCTCCTACAGTTTTTTTTTAACATTTTGTAGATCCCAGTTTTGACTCTGAAAAAAAAAAAAAAAAAAAACATCCACTTGAAGCATCTGCTCTGCCACAGAAGCTGCGAGCTCGCCCAGAAATGCCGTTAAGATCGCTTCAGTCCCATCAGTGTTGGGTGCCCCCAATTCGGTGATCTTGACAGTTTTGATGAGTCCTGTCACAAGTTTCTCTTGGTGTCAGTTTTTCTTTTTTGGGATTTTTATGCAGATAATTATGGGTTCACATGCAGTTGTAAGAAGTGCTACAGAGAGGCTCTCCCCAGGCCCATTTTCCATGGCTAGCAACAAAATGCCAGAGAGTAGGTAAGTTACAAATAAAAGAGTTTTCTTTTAGCCCATGGATCTGATCCAAGGTGAAAAGGTTGCTTCTGGAGAGGACAAGAGACAAAATGAGTGTAGGAGAGACCTAACCAAAGGGGCTTTCATGTCATGCTATCTCCCTAGAGAACTCACCAACCTACTGGCCGGTTAGTCTCACAAATAGATGTATCTAATGAGCTCAAAATCAAAGTACTCTTAAAGACCCTGCTTGGCCCTGCCTTTACGGATCTCATAATGGGAATTAAATTTCAGCGTGAGTTTCTCAAGGCACTAATCCTACTCAAGTCACAGCAGGTTCCGTGTGTACCTTGCCTAGTTTTTCCCAGGGTTAACACTTTGTGAAAAGGAAGTATAATATCATAAGCAGATGAGTGAGTTTTCTATCGATCTAGTGATCTTATTGAGATTTTCCAAGTTTTAACTTGTCCTGGTATGTGTGTGTGTGTGTGTGTGTGTGTGTGTGTGTGCATGTATGTGTGTATGTGTGTGCATGCAAATGTGTGTAAGTTCTACGCGATTGATTGGTAGCCTCAAATTTTTGTCAAATTGTTTGCCCTAATTTCCTCCTGAGATGTATTTCACTTTGGACATCAGAAAAATGAAATCCACTTTGCGTTTCACCCAGGATGCTGTGTATCTGCCCAAATTAAAAAGAATTAACTGGTTTACTATCCTCCTTTCAGTGACCTACCTCAACTTTCTTCCCAGCATCACAAAAGTCAACATTTCTTGGACTTCTAGAAATATGAATCATTTCCAGATTTATCGGTTCCATCTGTGCATATATTGAAGATTTTTCATGTTTTATTTGTTCATTCAAAAGCTATTTTCAGTTGATTAGGGAGTTCTTGGAGTAGGAACCAGGGGTTCTGGAAGAACAACAAATGTGAATTCTGCTCTCAAGAGACTTTCAGTGTAGGAGACATACAAGATGGTATCAGCCAGAAGACTGACAGAATCAAGGAGGTAAATGCAGCCTTTGGCAGATTTGCTGAAAGAGTGGTCACATGTGTTTAGAAATTCAGTATCACTTCCTCATTTGCCTTACCAAGCAATGACCTTTCCCTCTTCCTCCAGGAGTCCAGCTACAGGAAGAAATAGTAGAATACATTACAAATGGAATCACTGAAATGATATGCAGATTCTGACATTAAAAGGGATTTTGCAGTCAGGTATAAAGCAAGAAATCTAAGTTACTACCTTGAGTGAGGACTTTCTTTTTTTTTTTTTTATCTTGCATCTTAGCATAATAGCAATGAAACTTGGAGGGATTAGATGGTTGAGTTCTAAGTGAAGATAGCCCTTCTGCTCTTTCCATCTGGGCCAAAGCTTTATGGTAGAATGATAAAACAGTGAAACCTTAGGAGGAATTAGAGCTGGATTTATGTTACACATCAAATTTACTAGTGTGAGTGAAACTTGCTATCTGGCTACTGGTCATGAACTAAACAAAAATGATTATCACCCTAGGTGAGTGACAATAAAACTTTTAGAGCTTTCTGTCATACAGACAGCCTGCTATGGCACACGTGACATAGGCTGGCCACCAATGCTTTAGGCCATCCCCAAAGTTCAAGTGAAGTTGAACCCAGATGGACTTATTCCAAATTTTAGATATATTTCATAACTGCCTCATTCAGGTCTACTCCTCTAAAAATCATTACTGTACTAAGACTGAAGAAGTTATTTTACTGTTGAAACTACCAAATTCTTCTGAAATTCTCATCCATTCTTTGGGCAAGGTATTCAACCAAATTCTTCTTGAAGAGTTCAAATCGATTCAAAGTTTTTTTCTTAGAGTAAAGTCTGACTTTTTGCAGATCCTCTGATATTGACTGCTGTGCACAAATAGGACGGAGCCCATCTGGGCTTGCATGAAAGTCAGGATACTAAATTTACACAATGGAACGTCGGTTTTGCCACCTGCACGCCTGTTATCAAAAGCATATGGCTTTCTCTTTAATCAACAACACAAAACATAGGCTTCTCAGGCATTCCTCTGAGATTTTCAGGCCTGCCTTGGATCCAGCCATTGGCAAAAGCTTACTTGAAACATCTGATATTCAAAGGAGAAACTATAGGACACACTAACTACACGGTCCTTTATATACCCACATTAAAATATTTCCCTCTCTAAGTGTAAATATTTCAAAAACTAGGGATCTGGATATTCTCTATACGCCCCTGCAGAGCCTCTTGCACTGTGGCGTATTCACATCATGTAGTGGAGACAGATGCATGTTTACTCTTGGAGTCTGAGAACATATACAGTTAACTCTCTGATGATCACATTGAGACTCTGAGAGGGAGGGGCAGAAAGCTGGAAGGGACCCAGGTCCCCCAGAAATTCAAAGAACCACTCAGCTGCCCTCAAGTACTTACAGCTAAAACTTCTTTTTCATAAAAAATAAACTTCCAAATCATACAAACCACTGATATTTCAAAATTGTTCTTTTATATGCAGTGGCATCAAGTACTGACTAGTAGTAATTCTAATAGTCATTATCTTATTCATCATTTTATTAAATAAACAATTTTTACCACATAAAACGTACCAGGCACAATGCTAGACTCATAAAGTATGATTTTACACTATGAAACAAGGAATCAAAAATGTAATGCATGCCTCATATTCAATTATAGACTTGCTAATATCCACACAAGTCAAAGCAGAAGTACCAAGAAAATGTATTTCAATTATTTATTTTACTTAACCTAATAGATCACAAATATTAAGCTCAAAATAAAATATATAGCATCAAGATGTTTTATGATTTTTTTTATCATGTTAGGTCTTCAAAATTCAGTGTGTGCTGTACACTAGCATATTTGACCTTCTCAGTATGGACTACTTCATCTCACGGGCTGAGACATATACATGTGTGATTGCACTGTATCTCTAGACAACATTAGATAGCACACATCTAGCTGGGTGCATGCATGTGTATATATGGGTGCGCGTATATGATCCAACAGGCAAACAAGTTCTAACCAAACTGTCACTCCAATCAAGAAATAAAGTGTTGCATCCCAGAAGCTTGCCACATGCCTTTGCCTCACACTCAGAATTAGAAATTATCATAATTTTAGGATAATCATTTGCATTTTTATAATTTTATACTCCACATATACAACTCCGAATAACACCATCTACTCTTGCTATTTATACTGGAACTATCCTGTGATTGCTTTGTGTTTTGCTTATTTCACCGAGTTTTGCATCTTTAAGAGGTATATCTGCTTTATGTCACTTCAGCTTATTCCTTATCCTTCACGTACTGGTATAGTATTTTGTTTTATCAATTCTACTTTTGACAGTACTCTGGTTCCATTCTAAAAGGTTCCCAAGCTCTCACATGCACTTAGAGGCGAGCTTTTTGGTTCAGCCACTAGTAAGCTGGGTAGCTGAGAGGGGTGTTAGGAGCTGGGTCCTGGAGAGAGGACGGGCACTGGGGGCAAGGCCTGGAAGCACTTCCCCGTCTTTCTGGCCCCAGGCTTCCCTCCACTTCCTGACCACCAACAGACTGGCATGTGAATTGCTTTCAGTCTGGGGCAATAGAAACAATAGGACTATGCATGGCACTTTACATATATCCTAAGATTCATGTTTTATCCATTTTTTAAAGGGCATTGAACCTAAAATAAACTGTGTGGTCATAGAGATTATCTTTAATTTTTTTTCATATTTAACTGTTTTTCTAAATGGTGTTTCCCAAATGGTTTTATTAGTTAAGGCCAAACTATTTCACAGCAATAGTTCTGAAGACCTCCCTGTTATTACTAGTATTTGGCCTTACCTACATTTTGCTAATTTTATGGATGCATAGAAAGACTAAATTATAGATCAAGTCTAAATTTTTATTTTTCTAAAATGTATAAGCACCTTTTTATAGTTTAGAGCTAGGTATACAATATTCCTTTTTGTATATTACCTTTTCAAGTATCTTGCCTATTTTCCTAGTGAAGCTTAAGTTTTTTCCTTATTAATTTGATGTTTTCTTTATATATTTTGGAAAGAAGTTATTTATCCATTATTGCATTATGTATCATTTCTTTTCTCTCTTCTGTTTGTATACCTTAATGAATATGAGTTTTTTATTTTACTCTGGGTACATTTATCTTTTATCCATTGTTATATGTTTGGGTTAAAATATATTTTATATGTTTCTTAAAATAGTTTTCCATCCTATAAATTGATTTTATATTTTAAAAGATATTTTCCAATACATGATAGAATCTTAATTTTTTATTTTAGTTTTATGCATTTGGTACAGGGTCTTACTATGCAGCTCCGACTGGTAATGATCCTCCTGTTTTTTGCCTCCCCAGTGCTGGGATTACATACGGGTGCCACCATGCTCAGACTGGATCAACAGCTCAGGGCACCTGAGGGCAGGGCTGGTACAGCATCATGATAGTGTTTTAAAAGACTATACTTTCACATTTATATGTAAATCTATGATTCTCATGATGTTGATTTTTTTGTGTGTGTGTGAAATGTGAGATATATGTCCCATTGTGTAGTTTCTTTCCTTCCTTCCTTCCTTCCTTCCTTCCTTCCTTCCTTCCTTCCTTCCTTCCTTCCTTCCTTTCCTTCCTTCCTTCTTTCTTTCTTTCTTTCTTTCTTTCTTTCTTTCTTTCTTTCTTTCTTTCTTTCTTTCTTTCTTTTTTCCTAAGATAAGAATCTTACTAAGTGGCTTGGGCTAGCCTTCGACTTCTAAATCCTAACTCCTTTGACTTCCTGAGTTACTGGGTTTATGACACTGGGATTATGCCTGGCTATCAGGACCATTTTTGAAAAGATTCTACACTGGTCTACCTAACCATTTCTGACATAAATCAAGTGTTCATCTATTCACAGTCAATTTGTGATATACTTTGTTTATACCAATATTACAGTGTTTAATTAATAGTTTTTACATTTAGATATTTAGTAGAAAAAAGACTTTTTCTCTCCCATAAGGCATCTTTGCTGTTCTTGATCTTTTACATATTTTTAAAAACTTATTTTATTATTTTGTGAAATTTAATACAGAAAAAGATGATGTGGATGTTATGGTTTATATCTAATTGTTCTCCAGAAATTTCATGCAGTCATTGTGGTAGGCATGTAGAGTTGTGGTTAATTCATGACTCAATGCTGGGATTATGGGTGTGGGTGCTATACTCACTGTCAGTTGGACAGCATGAATACAATATAAAGAAAGGAGAGATGCTTGCTAGCTGCTGAAGCTGTTTCTCCTCCCTTTGCTCTTTGCTGTTCTTTTGCACAATGAGCTTCTGCCTTCTGCCATTTGCCACTCTGCCTTGGAGTCAGCTGAGTATGGACTGAAACCTCCACAATGTGTGAGCTAAACAAACCTTTCCTTCATTAATTTTGAGTGTCAGGTATTTTGTCCCAGCAAGGAGAGAAAAGTAAATGAGACTGATATTGGTATCAGGAGTGGGGTTGTTGTTGTGACTATACCTGACTGTATGGTTAAAGAGCATTTGGGAATGGCTTATGGGAAGAGATAGGAAAGGTTTGGGGATGTTGTCCAAAAGAGGAGCGTATAATATATGAAAGAAAAACATTAAACACAATGATATCCAAAAAGATTGCACAAGTGTGTTTAATGTTGTTTTTTTTTTTTTTATATTATATGCTTGACATTTTCATTTATCCTGACAGTTTTTTATTTATCTATTAAAGCTTTTGTTTATTTACATTTAATGTAGTCATTTGTATGGTTAGTTAAATTTGACTTTAAATGTAGCATCTTACGTTTACTACTTGTTTCACCTATTCTATTTTCTCTTTCCTTAGTTACTTTCAAACTGCATTATTTTCTTATCTTTTTTTTCTTTGCAATTATTAGTTTACATTATTTTAAAGGTGTTCCTAGAAGTTTATATGTTAAAGGTGTCCCTACAAGTTACATTACAAAATTCCAAAATCAAATGTTAATTTATATATTTTATTTCTCTCTAAAGAATGTGAGATTCTTTGTCCATGTTAGTTCCTTCTCCTTCCAAATGTATGTATCATTTTTGATACATATATTAGCTTCATATTTATATGTGAATGTAAAGCTTTCACAAAAAGAAACTCACAGACACTTTTTCTAGACCAGTGACTCTCACTAGAACTAAGAGTCTTTGGCTAGCAGACTTTAGTCTCCATACGTCTGGGTTCTTGCTTTCATGTGGATGTGGTCTCAGTCTGTCTCATTCTTCAGTTTGTTGTCTCATGTTTGTAGAGCACCAGTGTCTTTTAAACATTTCCTGAATGAATACATAAAATTCAATCCGTGGGCCATAAAATTAGTCTGCATTAAAGATGATAAGACCTTGGCAAAGGCAGTGACAGTGTAGAAGGAATGGCAATAAAGTATCGAAGAAAGAGTAATGAAGGGCTAGTTTGATTTCCAAAGCTCACATGATAAATGTTCCTGTTATAATTACTTACACGTTAAATATTTCTGTGAATTTAATATCAGGAAAAATTTGTTTCCCCATCCTAATTTGTATATTTATTTTCCTTGAGTTAAAAACTTAATGCTTTTCATTTTCTGTGTGGGCCTTGAGAATTTGATGTTCAATTATTAGGGGTAGTAATTATTATTAGGGGTAGTAATTTAACAACTCATCCAAACAAAACATAGATGAATGTACTAGCATAAATCTGAAACCATTATGATTTGAGGGAATCGTAAGTTTTTAATTTAATTTTTATTTTATCCTCAGATGCCAAGTCCTCATTTTTACCATCTGAGGAAATAACCATAGTCAGCTCTTTTAATTATTCCTTTTCAAATTGACTCCAGTATTTTAAAATAACGTGTTCTTACCACTACTCATGACTTTCAAGTTTGACTATTAATTCTTGTCCATCTAGCATCACACACTTTGCTTTATCTATACATACACATAATATTTCCTCTTATTTCAGCTGCTACAAACTGTTCCTATGGTGGTATAGCATGACTATTCCCAGCAATATTCATGAAAAAATTTGATCACCATCGTAAGGCATTAAGATGGAGCCATGCCAGACTATAAGAGGTTAGGTCACGAGGGCTCATCCCTCACGTATAGGTCAATAACTCACTTGGCTAATAGATTATATCTGCTGTGTGGGTCTGTTATGAAAGCCAATTTTACTTTATCTTTTATGTGTCTTTTTCATCTTGTGATTCTCTACAACACATTGGCATACTTCAGAATGTCACTGTCATCCAGAAAGCCCTCACTATATGAAATCCTATGCCTTTGTCTTCCAGAATCGTGAACTAAATACATTTTATTTTTCATAAATTTTCTGATCTCAGCCGGGCATGGTGGTGCATGCCTGTAATCCCAGCACTCGGGAGGCTGAGGCAGGAGGATGGTGCGAGTTCGAGACCAGCCTGGGCTGCAAAAGTGAGCTTAAGGCCAGCCTGAACTGCATAACAAGACCCTGTCTCAAAAAAAAAAAAATTTTTTTTTATCTCACTTTGTTATAGCAACCAGAAACAGACAGGTCCATGGTTATGAGTTAAACAGATACAAAATGTGACATGAATATTTATTTACTTGAATTACTTTCTGCTTTGCTGAATTTAAAGCAGATTTCTTACTGTTTTGTAATTTTCTGTGTATCATGGCTTTTTCTATGAATGAACTATGAGAAATTATATCCACTGTAATTTTCTGATGAACATCTCTTCCCAAACCCTTCAAATCCTTGGCTTAATGTGAACTCTCAGCCTCTGGCCCTGTATGTAGCATCCAACCTGTTGCTTAACACCCACCCATCTTCTGTATTACAACACTGGGACATCTCCTTGACTCTATTCATTGGTTTTCGGCTGGATCCTCTGTCTTCCTCTTTGTTGCTCTACTTTCTCACTTTGGTAGAATACATCCAGCTGTAGCTTCATGATAAAAGATCTGTGAAGGGTAGATTGCTTTTCAGAACTAAAATGTCCCCAAATGTTATTATTTCCTTCTGATATTTGATTAACTATGGCATCATTACATATACATCTAGATTGGACACATGTCTCAAAAATTTTTAATTATCTTTTTTTCTGCTTTCTAACATTTGACTTTTTGCTATATAAAAAAAATGAATAAAATACATACAAATACTTCAAATGATATTCTCTTTTCCCTAGAAGTCTGTAGGTTTACTCCTTATCTCAGCTTTCGACAAGTTACAAACCTTTTTTTTTTTTTCTTCCTGTGCCCGTGGTGCTGGGAGTGGAACCCAGTGCCTTACTCATATGAGGCAAGTGTGCCACTAAAGGCTTCATCGTTATGCTCCATCATTTGGGTTGGTGTGATTCTTTTTTACCATTAACTTTAGCCTCTGGTAGAACTTTTCAAACTCTAAGTGTATGTTCTTCAGCACATAAAAGTTTTTCTTGCATAATTTATTTGAAAATATCCTCCTCTTTTGTTTTTGTTTTTCTTTCTTATTAAAGCATCCATTAATCTTTTAAAATCTCTTTAATTTTTCTCCTCTGTTTTAGACACACACACACACATCTTCTATGTCTTCTTACAGTATTTTTATGAGATTTCCTCCAAGTCTTCTATTAAATATTTTATTCTTATTATTGCACATCATTTTACACAAATCTTACTCATCTAATTCCATAAATATTTATGATCCATAAGTTACTGTACTTAGGTATTTATAGGTTAAGAAACAAATATAGGCATACCCTTCAATTCAAAAAGATTATGATTTCCATGTTTACAACCAGTGTCCATGAAGTAAAAGCTACATGAGTTTGGGTCAACAAATCTGAAAGTAAAAAAGACAGAACTGTCATCTCTGTTCCTAAGCCAGAAGAATGAGAAAATCAGCAGTTAATCTTAAAATATTCCTAGTAATAGTATTTTTAATATTTTCACACTGATGCTGATAAATTTTCTGACCAACACAGAACTAATGATTAACATGCATTAATTCTAATATATGTAACAGAGTCCATGATAAAATGTGCATAAAGTGAAATTCTGGGAAAAATTATTTTATTCTGTTAGAGTATCAGGGTATTTTGAGGTCAAGTAATGGTGCTCTCACAAAGTATGTGAGAAGTTCAACTACTTGCACAAACTTTAAAAAAAAAGAAAAAGAAAAAGAAATCTCTCCATTGTTTTTTTTGCCCTGTTTAAGAAAAGATTCTTCTAGCTAAGGTCACATGAGATTACAAACAAATCTTAAACCTGGTAATAGAATGGATAATTTGAAGGCAAGATGAGTAATTTCAGTTTTGATTCAAAATGTTTGAGCAGCACTTATAGAACAACATAAAAGAATTGCCATTGGACACAAACAGCAGGAGACTCGATCCACTTTTCCCAGTGTTATGCAAGCAACACGGGTTTCTAGAAAAGGAAGTTGGAAGACAGGCTTGGTTTGCTCCCAAAAAGTGCACTTAAGTAAATAGCAGCTTTTCATGCCCACAAGGTTCAGATGCAAAATCTAACTGCACTTCCTGGGCAGACAGGGACACTGCTCTGTCTACAGATGTAAACAATGTTTCCGCCTCATTATGTGCTGGCATTTGACACTGATGAAGAGACCCAAGCTGTCTTGTGATGCTCTGCCTACATGGACTCGTCCATTGAGAGGGCTCCTGCTCGGTGGCCTGCCCTTAGGAGCAGTTTTTAAAAAGCATTACACCCCAGCACTTTCCTGAACCCTGTGATCATGACCTGTGGCCTGGTGTCTATGTCAGAGCGAGCCCAAAGTCTGCCAAGAGATAAACCCACTCTAGGGTTGTGTACCTTTCACAGCAAAATACAGGATGCTTCTGCATGCCTGAAGCAGATGGCTGACAGCAACGTGTCCTTTTTAAACTGATCTGGACCTCTGTAAGGTTGATCCAGCTGGCAGCTGGCTGGTTGCAAGCCTTAAACACTGAGTAGTTCATGAATTTTATATGGTCAATAAAGGTCTTCCTTCAAATTGTTATCTTTGCATCCTAGAAGCCTAACGCAGTGACTGGAAGAGCACTGGTACTCTAGAAACATTTGTGGAGTGAAGGAGCCCTAAGAAGTCTTTGAGCCGTTTAGTTCCATCCTGACCACCTGCTGTGCTAAAAATCTCCTCGCCTGATTCTATTTGACACTTGTGTGACTCTTCTCACTTTTTATGTTGCATTTTATCCATTGCTATTAGGCTGAAAGAAATGAGGCTGAAATAGTTCTTCAGTAAATATTCATGGAATGGCTACCATGTTAAAGGCACTATTAAACTCTAAAGCAGTCTTTGCCTACAATGCTTTGTACCCTTAAGAAAGAGAGAAGGGCCTCAGAACTATAGATATCTAGTGTGTGTGTGTGTGTGTGTGTGTGTGTGTGTGTGTGAAGACTGAGTCTCAGAACTACAGATCTCTCACTTATAATATACCAGATATAATTGATATGCCCCAAATACTGTATGTGATTCCTAACCTAGGACTCCGTGTCGTTTAATGCCTGATAGTGAGACTATACTGAGTCTAACCATCCCTTCCCACCCTGGCCACCAGCAGTAGGGTTCTCTTTGTGGCAGTGTCTTCATCCGTCCCTTCCCTGGTATACTTTCCACTTCTGTCTGCTAGTTGAGCTCCAGGAAGGTCAGCAGTCCTCATCCTTGCGATCCCGTCATTCGTCACTCAGGCAGTGAGGTCTACTAGACACTTGTCGGGTCAGATGATTGGGAGGAGGTGGCAAAGATGGAGGAGGAGGGGAGGAAGAACCCAGTGTACTCTACCCGCCTCCTGCATACTCAGGTGCTGTTCCGACAGGTCTCTCAGCTACAGACCTGTCCCAGCACCCACAGTTCAGGAGTTCAGGTCACACGAGGCTCTGGTAACTTCATTTGTGCTTGGCTCTCGGGGTGATTAATTTCAGATGTCATCTTGACTGGGCCACAGGGCACAGACATTTGGTCAAGCAACACGCTAGGTGCCCGTCAGCGGGAATATCACTTCAGTCAGCAGTCTGGGTAAAGCACGTCGCCCTCTGTGACGTAGGTGGGCTTCATTCATTCAACTGAGGACCTTAGTAGAACAAGTGGGCTGGGTGAAAAGTAACTCTTCTGACCACTGAGTGGCATTGGAGCTCAATGCTGCACCGCTGGCTGTCCTGCCAACTCAGATCTCGGCACACTGCAACCTCCATAACTCTACGAACCGACTCCTTACAGCAACGCTCACTTGCTTCTCCCAACCTCCTCCCAGTCCTTCCCTCTCTCCCCCTGTCCTTCTCTCTTTCTATTCCAGTTTCACCCTCCTTCTCTCCTTCCCTTAAGAACTTTTCATGGCCCAAGATCCAGAAGCAAAAGCTAATTGCAGTTCACGGAGAATGAAGACACTGCTCTGTCCTGCAGATGTAAAAGATGCTTCCTCCTGCCTCTTCCAAAATCTTCGGGCTTCCTGCACAGTGACTCACCCAGCTAGGATTATGAGAAACTTTATCAAAGGTGTTATTAACAGTGATGTGGATGGAGCCATGATCCATAGTGAGGCAACTGTGGGCTGCTCACAGCTGGAAACTGTTGCCTTCTCCAGGTCTAATGGAATGTGTTGATTGTGTTGATAGGCAATCTCCAGAGAAACAGGGCTTCAAGCCTCTCTGCCCCTCTGGCCCTCTGGCCCTCTGGCCCTCTGCCTCTCTCTCTCTCTCTCTCTCTCTCTCTCTCTCTCTCTCTCTCTCTCTCTCTCTCTCTCTCTTTTTCTCTCTGTCTCTCTCTCTGTGTTTCTGTCCCTGTCTCTCTCTGTCTATATCTGTGTGTCTCTATATCTCTCTCCCTGTCTCTTTCTCTCTTTATCTCTATCTCTGTCACCCTGTCTGTCTCTCTCTCCCCATTTCTCTCCTTGTCTCTTCCTATCTCTCCCTTTCTCTCTCCCTGTCTCCCTATCTCTCTGTCTGTCTGTCTCCCCACCCCTGCTCTCTGTCTCTCTTCCTTTCTAGGTCTCTGTCCCTGTCTCACCCCTGCCCCCCACCTTCTCCTGGGAACTCACCTGACACAGCTACACACAGCTCTTCCATGATGAAACAGCATGGATACAGCACTCAGACACTGAGCTCTGAGGCATGGAAAGACCCATTTCTGAACCTGCCACTGCCCAGCCACACCTCTAAGGTCAAGGTTTGCCCCGTCCCTCGTTCCAACATGGTCTAGAAAACAAAGACTTTGGACAGTTAGTGCAGTGGGATTCCCTAGTGTAGAATTGGCACACAGAGATGGAAGGTTGCTCAGGACTTCTTACTTTACCTTAATCTCTTGTGGAAGTAAAAAAGTAAAATGAAAGACTGTAAGATATAACTGCAACAATCCTTTCTACTGTTTTCGTTCACTATGAATTAAACATTTTAAAAACATTTTTGGGGGCCCGGCAGGATGGCTCAGTGGTCTAAAGCGCCTGCTTAGGAAAGCTTAGGCGGCTGCAGGGACCACGGTTCAATCCCTGTCACCACATGCTGTGCCAGCCCTGCCCTCAGGGCAGGCTGAGCCAGCCATAAAAATAAATAAACAAACAAAAGTTCTGAAACAAGAAAAATAAAATAAAATAAAAAATTCTTTTAAAAAATAACACTTTTGGTTTATAAAACATTTTTGATTCTAAACAACAGGCTTTCACTCTTTTATAGGATGTCTCTTATATCATAACTATTTGTTCATATACCCAGGTAGCATGTCTGCTCCCGCCAGAAAGCCTTACCTCTCATTGACCGTTTCAGCTCCAAACCTTGCTGGTACCTAAGGCCTTATGGCTACTGTGGGACTGACTGGACAGAATGAGCAAGTGACAGTGAACACTGACACCTCGCCCATGTGTACATGGAGCACTGCCCGAAGCTGCCAGGGCCCCGAGGATGGCACAGCGTGATGCCATAGGTTCTTTCCCCCTCTCTGTGACAGTCCTACCTCTCATCTTCTTCAAGGCTATTTCCTACCTGTGACACAGGCATCCCTTTGAAAGTGATTAAAAGCCAGGGAAATTATCCAGAACTTCTTTGAGCAGCTGTTCTTTT
The DNA here is from genome assembly GCA_004027025.1 of Myocastor coypus. Lineage (NCBI taxonomy): Eukaryota > Metazoa > Chordata > Mammalia > Rodentia > Myocastoridae > Myocastor > Myocastor coypus. The sequence goes on along the minus strand of PVJA010004007.1, from coordinate 53,629 downwards.
GCTTCCTGTGGTTTGCAAACTGCCTTTACCAATGCAAGTTTTCATTTTACAAATCCTCCTCTGTGAGCATATGAAGCATACCACATCACTTTAATCTTCAAACCATCACATGTTCACATAGAATCCATGGTGTCTGTACCATGTAGAAATTTACTTTTGCCTCAGTGTGATTGTTTATTATATAGATTGATTTATTGTATAGATTGATTATGCATCAAACTTTGGAATTTTAGGTCCTTGAGAAAACATTCAAAGTTGGCCTCCTTAGGACTGTTGTGAGTTTGAGACCTGCCTTGGCTACAAAGTGAGTTCAAGGCCAGCCTGAAATGTATAGCAAGACTTTGTCTTAAAAAAACAAAAACACAAAGTTGTCCCCTGGCCAAGCAAGATTACTGTGTCATAATTTTCTTAGGAAAGGAGAAAAATAAGTCAACTATTTCAAAGCAGAGTATCATCATAGTTCAACACCGGTGGGATGAAATGTATATATATATATATATATATATATATATATATATATATATATATATATTCTTTTTCTTTTTCTTTTTTACTCCTATCACTTAGGAATCTCAGGCTGTGTTTCCAAAACCCCTGGAAATTGTCTTTGCTTATTTGTCGTGCTTGGGCTCAAACTCAGGGACTTGTGCATTTGATGCCAGCATTCCGCCACTGAGGGACAACCTAGCCCTACAACTCAGCAGAAGTAGACTATACATGCAAAACTACATGAAGACGGTGGTGGGCTGGCAACTGATGGCCAACTTGTGACATCCAACTGATGTGGTACTGGGTCTGGGAGGCCCACCTCAGGTTTTTTTTTTTTTTTTTTCCAGCAGCGAAAGAGGAAGGACTAGGGAAGCTCTTGGGAAGCTGCTAAGCTGATGGAGCTGTAGGAAGTCACTGCTTCTCAGCGGCTGTTCTGCTCAGTGACCTTGTCATGCTGGCCTTGCTGAGAAACTTGGCTGCTCTCACTGGAGGAGGAGCTCAGGACCTCACTGTCATCAAGAATGACTGTGATTCACTTTGGGGGTGCTCCGTCTGTTCCTCACCTTGAACATCACTTCCTGGCTCCAGAGGGGACGATGGCACTGTTCAACCTCTTGGAGAACTTGTGACATTAGCTTTCCTGATGGGAACTCAGCTTTCCTCATCCATAGAGAAGCACAGGACCTCCCTGTTGCCGAGGATGGCTGCGGTGTTTTCTAAGGGAGCTCTAGTTCTTACTTTGAGCATTGCTTCCTGGCTCCAGTGCAGCCTGCTGGTACAGACCCTTCATCCTACTGGCACAGAGTTTCCAGCTTCCACCACTGACCTTTGGGCCTTTTCAGAGCAGATCCATGAGAGGGGGCTGCATGAGACATTGCTACATGCTCTAGGCCTCCAGCTGGACTTGTGGGAAGCATATGCTATGGATTCTAGGTGTTCAGCTGGACTCATGCAGGCTGTTAGGATCCAGGCCCTCAGCTAGATTCTTTGCTCTTTAGTACATGGACCAATTTCCGGCACTCTTTGTATATTACTCTTTGGCAACTCATTATAAAATAATCTTATAAATTATGTCCTGTACTGTATTGTTTTCTTTTACAAAACCCCAAACTATGACAGAGATAGAATTAGAACAATTCTGTAGAGCTAATCCTGGTTTAAGTGAAAATACTTTCAAGTAGTACTAGCCACAAGCAAATTGTAAGATGTCAGGGGCTTAACTCCACAGGATCTTATTTCTACTCCCTGAATAATCTTGGTAAGCAGGCTGACTTCCTCTGGGTGTGGTCCACGAGCCTGTGCTCCTGTCATGTTATGGCTCCTCCATCCAGTAGAACCTCAGAATGCTCAGCAAATGGGGTCGCCATCCAGAACAGAACACGCAGCGTCACTTGAGAGGTTCTACTTGACCTGGCCTGTGCAGATTTCATTCTGGAGAGCTCAGCCATATGGCTGTGTCTAATTTCAAAGGCTGGGAACTGTGGGCCTGGGCCAGGCAGCTACTTCCCACAGCAATTATACACTGGGATATACACAGTGTATCTGTGAGTGGCTGGCTGAGGCAGCTGCAGGAGGCAAGACCTAGAGGATGTCATCCCACATATATTTCTTCTGTGACCTGTAGTGAGGGAGGAGAGCGGGGTCTAAATCTGAAACTGTGAAAAGGAGGAATCTACTCTTAGTCCTTTCATTGTGGACATGTTCAGGTCAGGTGTTGGCGTGGTTAGCACCCACCTGAATGGGAATCCTAGATGTTTCTCCTCCCAGAGCGTAGAAATCCTGTACAAACAATCACTATCGCAATGGTCCAGCTTAATCATGCTTCAGCTTTGCAGTGACGTAAAACTCACATACGCTCACTAGAAACCATGCTGCATAGTTTGGATTTGGGTCCTTTCCTAGACCACGATATGAGGCCTCGTCTCCTCCCCGGATGCTGGGCAGCAGCAGAGAGCCCCAGCTCCCAGCTGGCCCGGAGGTCCCAGGAACAAACAGTTGCCACTGCCGTGTGCCATGTGCCGTGTTGCTCAGGTGTGAGGATGGTCAGTAAGTAGGCACATTAAGTGTAGTTTTCACTTAAAATATGTTGTTTATGCCTGGCTGGTTGGCACGTCACTCCATCCTAAGTCAGGATCTGCATTTGGAATGCTATGACCATTTTGTACTTGTGTACCTCCTTCTTAGAGAGCTATCCACTCTTCATGTGACAGCCAGAGGATGCAGAGCCAGCTGGGTAGTAACGTCCTGTGCGTCTGGCTCCTTCCATCTCTGGTCACCATTTACTAGACCACGTTTAGCTGGGAGAGTGCGCTAAATGCATCAAATACCCCCTTGCAGAGTTAGGAATGACATTCACAGTTTTGGTTGCTCCATGTTGCCGGCTTATACACTCAGGAGACAAGGCTCTGGCTCAGCACAAGCCCAGCTGCTCAGAAAGTTGATTGGGGGCTAAGAGTGGGAGCAAAGATGCATAGGCACCAGAGAGGCTGATTTCTCAGGAGGCAGCCCTACATCTTGGCATCCCAGCTTCTACTTCTAACTTCCAGGAAATTCGGGAGTTTCATGAGATCCTTTTGTTATAACCAAATCCCCCCTGCCCTAAGAGATGTCCTTGTTAAATACAACTGATGTAGGCATTAGTTTTTGCAGCTTACTAGTCCCTAAAATTCCTTTCTTCTTGGTTGCTGACACCTACTTGAAGAAAACACAAACAAACATGGATTGCATATTTACATAAAGCCTTCCCACGGCGTGCACTTCTGAGCACCAGGAACAGGATTGACTAAAATTTTACATTAAAAATGAATTTCTTGGGCTGGCGAGATGGCTCAGCAGTCTAAAGAACCTGCTGAGGCAAGCTTAGGCGACCACAGGGACTGTGGTTCGATCTCTGGCACCACATGCTATGCCAACCACACCCCCAGGGCAAGCTGAGCCGACCATAATATAAAGTTTTAAAAAGTGAATTTTTTTTTCTGTGTAGCATATAGTTGGCTCTTGCTGTGTGACTCAGGCTTACAAACTCTGTGTCTTAATTGCATATTTTAAACCACTTAACTCTAATATAATTTTTACTCTGTTTGGTTCAAATCTATCATCTTGCTATTTATGTTCTGTCTGTCCAAATGTTTTTGGTTACCTCCTTTCTTTTCTTGTCTTCTCTGGACAAAGTACATTTCAGGATTTTATTCCATCTCTACTGACACTGCCCTCCTTTGTTTAATTTTTTAGTGCCTATTACAAGGTTTATAATACATGTTTTAAACTTATCAGTCTATCTTTAAATACGATACCACTTCATGTATAATTTATGAACCTCACAATAGGTTACTTCCATTTCTACTTTATTGTCCTTTCTGCTATAGCTGTCATACATTTCTTGTTCACACATTAATCTCTGCTTTAGACATCTTTTAGAGACACTTTAATAAGACTGTATCTTATAAATCCATATTTATAATTTTTTGTATTCTTTGTTCCTTCATTTTTGTAGATTGATTTAAATTGCCATGTAATTGCATTTTTATTCTGCCTAAGGAACGTCCTAAAATTTCTGCCTAAAGAACTTTCTAAATAATTTTCATTGTTCTTCTGGCAGTAAAATATTTTAGCATTCGATTTTAGGGAAAACAGTTTTTATTTTTCTTCAGTTTTGGAAAATATTTTGCAAAGTACACAATTCTAGCTTGACAGTTTTTCATGAGTACTTTTAAGATACTGTCTTGTACTGGTTGTGGTGGCACACACACACCTACAACAATAGCACTTAGGAGACTGAGGCAGAAAAATCATGAATTCAGGGCCAGCCTGGACAGGTAGCAGGTCTGATGTCAGAGCTATAGAGTGAGACCTTGTCTGAAAAAAGAAAAACAAAATAGCATCATTGTTATCTACCTTGCATTATTTCCAGCAGGAAATCGGCTGTCATTCTTATTCTGACCCTTTTGTGCATTTTTTTCCTCTAGTGGCAACTTTTAAGGTTTTCTCTTATATAACCAGTTTTAAGCAAATTTCATAAATGCACCAAGGCATGGCTTTCTTGATATTTCCTCTACTTGATTTCATCAGATTTCTTGGTTCTAGCTTATACTCATTAGCTAGGTTAGAAAATATTTACCTAACATTTCTTCAACTGAAGATAATACTCTATGATTTTAAGCTGTACAAAGGTGTGAAAAAAATAGCAGCCCATAGAAATGCAACTTCAAATTATGAATTTAGAGATTTTTTGAGGAAAGTGAAGGCAGTATAATCCTCCCATACAAGGGTGCACAGTGGTCTTGGACTGCAGTCACAGAGGTGAACAACCAGCGCTCTACTGTGCGCTATGTTACTAAACTCTGATGCCCAGGTTAGTTGGACGAACTCATTTTTGATAAACATATTTTACCTTACATTGGGGCACATCATGATGTCACCCCCCCCTTAAAGTGAGGAACACCTCACATTCGATTTTCTTTTATCTTCCCTAGAACTTGCTGATGTGTGCATCACTTTCTAGTGGTTACTGATGTTCTTCCACTTTTGCCAGGCTTGTAAAACATTTTCAGTTTTTATTTTGAGAAATTTTTTTACAATATTGCCAGGTTCACCTCAATAAGGCACTTCAATAGCATTCACTGTAGATTGCATTTTCGGCAGTGTTTTCCCTTTCTTGAAGTTTCAGCCTATTTTTTCAGTTTTCTTTTTTTTCCCATTATTGATTTTTATTATTCTCCACCTAATAATCTATTTTAAGTGAATATTGTACTATAATTAGATATGTAATTTTCAAACTTAAAGCAATAAATGAAATGTTAGTTAATATATTCACAAGTATACAAGAACTTTCTTAAAAATATGATTTCACAGCTTGTGGTTAGACTTTTATGCTAGATTGTTAAGTCCAAGTTAAAGCAAGACCTATATAACAAAAATTGTAAACTATATATCTAACAAAGTCAGTCAAATGCCCTCAGGATTTATCCTGAAACCATGTACAGCATTTTATAGAACTTTTTTCAGTGTCAGCCATCTGGATGAGTAACAAAAAACAGGTTAGTAGGATAGCCACAATAATTAATGCATTGCATATTGTTGTCTTCATAGTGGTTGTTCAGAGTATAAAATACATACATGACTGTACTATAACATCCTATAACTCAGTGGTGGCCTAAATTCTCTGTTCAAGGAGATTATGCAATCACAGAGGAAAGGGATTGATGATGTATAGTGTGCCTAAGGTGAGTCACCTAGAGAGAAACCTTCTCTCAGACTTTCACAGAGAGCAAATTGACAAGTTTTCATTTTACTCCTCACCATATTTATAATATTAAGATTCTTGACCATGCATATAAGATCCCTAACAGCTTTGCTAAGGTTCTTTTTCTAATTTCATCTGTATTATTTACAGGTCTGTTTCTTTTGTATATTTTAAAACATCATTTATTGTGAGATTTTCCGTTTTGACACTCATTCAATTACAGTGATTTATTAAGAGAATGGTTAGGCCATGAATATCACAATTGAATATTCTGAAAATTATTATTATTTTTTCATTTTTTATTACTTTTAATAAGAAGTAATATTGAGACAGTTTCAAAACACGTTAGTAGGACAGCCACAATAATTGATACAATGCAAATTGTTGTCTTCATAGTAGTTGTTCAGAGTACAAGACGCAGACATGATAACTCTTCTAAACACTATCGGTACAAATATTTCTTCTTAGTGAACTAAGAGAAAGTAGTTGCATGTATAGCCCAATAGTCCATAATAGTAGTGGGCTATTTGCAGAACTGGCAATGTTGGGAGCTGTTGACTTGAGCCTTGTACAGCTCAGCGTACTAATCTGGCTGTACTTTTTATGCTTTGCTGTTAAACTTTTCTGCTGGGGCGTTAAGGCCAAGTTGAAGCAAGACCTATATAACAAAACATGTACTTTTTATATCTAACAAGGTCAGTCAAATCTGAGGATTTACCTTGGAATCATGTACAGCATTTTGTAGAACTTTTGTCTGTGTCAGCTGTCTGCAGGAGTCATGGCCATTGCTTGACCAGTTCACTCTCTGTGAAAGCCTGAGAGAATGTTTTCTCTCTATATGACTCTCATTAGGCATACTGTACATCACTGATCCCTTTCCTCTGTAGCCCCATAATCTCCTTGAACAAAAAACTTGGGATACCATTGAGTTATAGGATGTTATGGGTTCGTTTCTATTATACATTCTTTTTTCTTGTCATGGGCAACATTTCTTTGGTATTTTTCATGCCTATTACTGTTTTTCCTGGATACTCAACATTGCGAACTCTACATTTTCAGGTGCTGGATTGCATTATACTCCTTTTTTTTGTTCTGCCATGCAGTTAAGTAATCTCTAGTGGGCTTGATCCCTCTGAATCTTTGCTTTTAACTTTTGCTTTATCAAGTCCATAGAAGCTATTAGTCTAGAACTAGTGTAGCTCTCTTCAGACAGAACTGTGTTATACTTGTACCAATGCCCATTTATTCCAAGGTCACTTTAGATTTCTGCAATATTATCTATTTTCAATCTTACATTACCTTGAAAATTTGTGATTCCTTCTAATGGTTCTTCCCTGAAGTTTTCTGCCAAAATGTTCTTGGACCTCTCTGAATAGTTTAATGTCCTTCTCTCCCCCTTTCTCCTTTACCACATCCTCCTCAGGCTCCAATTTCTGGCTTTATTAGCAAAACTGATAGATCATGTTTGGGTTTCCTTCCCTAAATATTGAACTTTAGGAATCATAAGATTAATTTATTTTCCTGCACTACCTGGTTAATATCTGAAAACAGTTATTTCATGCATAGATAGCCTTTGTGTCCGCCAGTCAAGGCTTCCAATATAGCCAACCATGGCTTCATTCTACCACAGATAAAATTTATTTTAAATATTTTCATCCTTATTGAATATGTATATGTTTTTCCCTCGTTATTATTTTCTAGGCAACGCAGTACAACTATTTACGTGGCACTTGCTTTGTATTAGACATGAAAAGTAATACAGTTATGATTTAAAGTATATGGGAGGATTGTGTAAGTTATATGCAAATACAGTGCCATTTCATATGAGGGGTCATGTGAGTACTTTGGTGTTGGGCTGTTGGGGGGCAGCTTGGGAGCCAATCCCCCATGAATACCAGAGGATGGCTGTCTGCTATCTGGTTTTCTACTTGTCACTGTGAGAGAAAAAAAATTTGGTACCGGTCGCTCCTTTGTAAATTCTATTTTGTATTTTATGTCACGTTTTTTTATTTAGTTTTGTTATTTAGTGATGGTTTTCCTTCTGCAAGATGCCTGTCATTACACTTAGGTATGTCATGAAATTGGTCATTAATTGCCTTCATCTTATACTATCACAGAGTGCTAGGAGAAGGGGCTGCTCAGAGATGCAGTGTTTGCTCAGTTAGGACGATGAATCACTCCAATGCATTGGTTTAAGTGGCGTCTTTAAATAGCTTGCTATTTTGCCTAGATTAAAGAGTATTACCCAGTCACTCAGAGTTTTGCTGTCCCCCTAAGGTGACTGTCTTACACTGGTCTGCCTCCAACTCCCAAAGTCCTGGTTTTTACATAAAATGTCTAGTATTGAAGAAACTAATCAGTTCCAAACCAACTGGGACCCTTGATCTCTACATCTTTCCAATCACTCTCTGTGATGGAATCTGAGTTTGGGAGCAGTGGTATATGTTTCTTGCCCCTTTGGCTGGCTCTGTAGCTACCTTGGGTATCTCTTCATAGGGCATACTGGACACTCATTATTTTGTCTGTAACCTGTGGGGTGCTGAAAAGGTGAAATCTGTTTCTTCCCTTCCTCAACATCAGATGTTTCTATTTCAGGCCCAAGGATCTGGAAAACTGATTCACCATCTCTGCCTCTCCTAAGATTTAAGAAGAATAGAGAGCAAGACTAATTGCAAACTCTTCCCTTAATGATACAACCTAGCATTCTAGTCACATAATAGAAATTTAATGCCAACCTTTCTTCTTGGACCTCTCTGATGATCTGTCCATCCTTCCCTTACCCTGCCAGAAGCAAATTTAAAAGAAAATCAAAAGGTAAATTTAAAAGAAAAGTATGTTTGCATATTTCAAAGTATTAATCACTCATACATGATTTTTAAAACTTAGCTTTTAACTTTTTTTTTTTTTTTTTTGGTCTGAAATGTATTCTTTTGGACTGTCTTGGCTAAGTTTCCAGAATCTTTGTTTTTCTCTAAGGAAGTTCTGTCGTTTATCTCTTAGCATAATAGGTTTTCTTGCTGTCTGTTACTAATGCTGAAATTTCTATTTCTGACCAGACCTTTGCTAGTAGTAGCTCAAGAATTATTATAAATCTTTATCATTTGTGATTTAGAAGTTGTAAATCTTGCCCTTAAGCTTGGTACTATAGTATTTCCCAACATTTTATGGAGTATGAACCTTAAGACCATAGCTAAGTGAAATAAATCTCACACACAAACCTAAACAACATGTTTCCTATATGAGAAACACAAAATATAAATAAATAGCAACATAAAAGATGAATAATAGGAATTGGGAAGGGCAATATTTTGCAAAAACAAAGAGGACCAAGGGTCAGAGAGATGGGAGGAAGAGGAAGGAAGAGGATAAAAAATTATGAAGATGTGTTCTGTACGTGGACCAACTCCAGATGAGGTGTGGAATCACTGCATACTGAAAACAAGTACCAATAAAAATTCAAAAGTAGAGGTGTTACTCATAACCAAGGAATTACGTAAAGATGGTTAAAGATTTCAGGGTAGATTAAAATCAAATTAATATCTTATTGTCTTTTTAAAGTTTATATATTTGGTACAGAGTCTCACTATGCAGCTGAGATTCATAGCCATCCTGCTGGTTCAGCCTCCCCAGCTCTTGGATTATAGGTGTGCGCCTCCACTCCCTGTGTTGGTGGCCAGCTCGGTGCACCTGGAGGGGGGGCAGTATGGCCTCTTCTACCAGCAGTGCTGCACCTACATTCTCTGCAAGCTCCAGCAAGCTCCTCTGTCCCTTCCTCTTCCACCTAGGAGCTTGTCACAGCCTGAGCAGCTACCATTGCAGGGTGTTTCACCTTCTCTTGCTGGTTCCACAAAATACTGTAGAAAGATGGCACTAAATCATGACTCCATTAAACTTTCTGCAATCATACAGTTGGAGTGTGTTATCTCTCTCCTTAGTTGTCTGAGTCACTTAATATCCACTGTGTAAAATACTCAAATTAACACTCACATCTTTTCATTTTCCTTCCCCTTCTATCTCTAGTATTGGTGAGTCAACATGGAATTTTATAACCTCGCATTATTGTTTCACGTTGATCACTTTTCTTTTAGTACATGCTAATGGCCTATTGCATTCCATTTCTTCAAAATGCTTGTAAATGTTATTTAGAACGACTCTTGTTTAAGTGGTTTTAAGACTCACTTTTAGTGCTTTTGTGCCAAGATTTATTTCTTCATTCTTGAATGTTTTACGTTGGTGATCACTGTTACCTACAGACGTTGTCAAAATGAATATATGAGTTGTGTGTTTCCTAAGTCATTGCATATCTTAAAATATCATTCTGTTCCCTTCTCAGAACAATGATCTGGCTTGATATAGAATTCATGAATCACCGTCCTCTCCAGATCCTTTGGATGTTGCTTCCAATGCCTACTATATTTTAAGATTATGAAGAAATAGACCAAGGCTGACCCAATTTTTTCTTTAGACCCAGTATGGCCATCCTGCTTCCTGTTGCTGTCAGCCAACTTTTTTTAGGAAAGAGTTCTGTGAAAACTCCACGCATACACACACACACACACACACACACACACACACACAGGCACGCACGCACACCTCACAGAATTATCCTGCCTTTTGAAATTTCCTGCTTCAATCTTTCCTAAGATACTCAAAAAATAATAATTTTCCATCATCACCAGTGGGTCTCCAGCACATGATTATAAGCCAGAACCCCACCTCCTGAATATTCATTCACTTATTTACTCCCAGCATAAATTCAGTGCTTTATAATTCATCACTGTAGTTAATCATTTTAATTTTCATATCTTCCCAAATTTGGCCAGCAGAAGGTCTCCCAGTTGGAGATAGTCTCCTGAAACACTGAGTTGTTCATTTCCACCAAGAGGAAGCTGCAGAGAATCAGATACTTTGCTCAAACGGCCACCTGGCCTAGCACCTACATTATTTTCTCAGCATGCATTCTATACAGCCATCAGAGTCATTGGACATCAAAATGCAGAGCTCTCTGTACATTTTCTAAACTCCCCTGTGCCTATTCTTCTGGGAATGATTGCTAAAAGTTTCTACATATAGATACATGCATTGGTGTCTAAGTCAGAGAAATCTACAAGCAAACTTTTAAAAATTCTACTACCATAAACCAACTTCTGGTATACTGCACATCAGCTCAAATGCACTTAATCAAAAATGCACTCTATCTAAAACTAAGAACTTCATGGTTGCTGTTCAACTCTCTCTCTCTCTCTTTCTCTCTCTCTCTCTCTCTCTCTCTCTCTGTGTGTGTGTGTGTGTGTGTGTGTGTGTGTGTGTGTGTGTGACCACTCTTTCTGGGAAATCTCCAAGAAAACCTGTTGGTCTTTAATGAAGCCGCAGTGAAGGGGACACTACCAGGTGGTTTCCCAATGAAAGTGGTTGCTTCTGGGGTCAGCAAGACCAGCAGGACACAGAGGAGGACAAGGAAGTGCGCTTGTCTGAACGGAGCCCAAGTCCAGTGTCTGGCACCAAGCAGAAGGTTCTGGATTCCAACTCAGCAATAACCAAAGCAGAGACAGCCCAGTACCTGAGGTTGTTCCTAAGAGCAGCAGCTCTCTAGGCGGGCTGGGCCCTGTTACTTTCAGAACACCATTGGGAATTCTCAGAGCATGGAAGAGCTCCCTTCTCCACCCAACTAAGTAACTATTTCCGTTTTCTTGAAAGCTTCTGCAGACTTTGCATTAAGTAGGAGAGGTTCTGCTACACTACTGATACCTCTATAGCAGTCTGAAAGGCCCAGAGTAAGGATCAGGGCATGAAACATCAACCCAGAAGAAAAAAACAGTGGCATTTCCTGCCTCACTGCTGGTGGGCGCTGCTGCTCAAAGTGGGTTCTTGGGACACTGGCTGCACGTGGGTAGCACATGAGGGTCTCAGAAGACATTGTGCCACCCACAGAAGTTCATTCTCCAGCCACTTCCGGCCATTCAGCGTGTGACACATGGCCATCCAAGGCAGCACCGAGTCCCCCAGCCCTGCCTTCCCCACAAGGCTGCCATGTGTCCCTGGGAGCTGCAGTTCGCACTCACACATTTTGCATAATCAGTTTCTATTCTGTCGTGTTCTCTCACACATGGTGCTCTGAGGCTATTCTGGAAAACAGAGAATACTTTTCAGTTCAGATGAGTAGCATAATTTTACGCTGTGCTCGGTCTGTTTGGTAAATGCAGTCAATTACTCATATCTGTCAGAGGAAGGGAAAGGCTCATGCAGGCATGTGACCTGTTTTTAGATCCAGAGACTATCCCTTGGCTTCCATCACGCTGGAAATAGCAACAGTTCACATCATGGCTCTGAGAGTTGATATTTGCATTCAGATTTCTAACTTCTAAAAAATCCACTGCATGTGTTTCCACAATCACTTCTGAATGTTTCCCCTCCTTTGAACAGATTCTGTGTGCCACAAACCGCTCCCCAAGCAAAGTTTTGAAAGCAGCACTTGCACTGGGGCTTAGAGACCCAGCACTGCCTTGCACTGTCTACCCAGTCTGATGGAATCCTACACTCTCTGAGCCTCAACTTTCTGCCCAGTAACAATGGGAGCATAATAGTCTCTTCCTTAAAGGAATGTAGATTGTTTTGGCCATGTTCCCATCACCGGGACAAAATACTTAAAACTAACCACTTAAAGAAAGGAAGGTTTACTTGGCAGTCATACTTGCACCACACAGCCAGCTGACCCAAGGTAGAAACAGGACAGCAGAGAGCCAGGCTGAAGGAAATGGTGCTCAAACCATGGCACCCAGGAAGCGCAGAAAGGAGATGGATGCAAGAATACTGCTTCCAAGTCAGCCCCCTGGGACCCTGCTCCAGCCAGGCCCCATGTCTTAGAGCACACTTGGCTGCTGAACTCCTTAACAGATGAATCCACTGGTGAGCACAGCACCCCATGGCCCAGCTGCCTTCTGTATCTGGGGCTGGAGAGGGGACAGTTTGTGCTGAAACCATGATAGACTTTCCACTGTGTTCCCCTCAAGCCATAAACACATGGCAAGTATTTCTGATTTTTCAAAAACAATCTATCTATGGCCTCTCCATACTTAAAGACCAAACTCTAACCTGCCCCTTAAACAATTCTTGGACATAGCAATTTTTGGACATAATCTACTTTATTATATTTTGGGGCATTTTTTCCAAGGGCTTCACATTTCTCCCCAGGATAAACCTTCTCCTATTGCCAGCGTGCACCTGCATTCTCTCTGGGAGTGGAACGTAGCAAAGTAGAATATAGGACAGAAACTCAGGGCCAGGGAAAAAATGGGGCAGGAACACTGGGCGAGTCCACCAAGCCTATGTCTCAATAAATATTGTAGACATAGCTTGCTCACAGAACTCGGAATGCTCACGTGCACCTGAGGGATGCCCTATTCTTGGGAATTATGACCACGGCTTGAGTGAAGCCTATGACATTTTCCAGCCATGTGACTTTAAGACACTCCCTTACTTGCACAATGTTTTTTCTTCCCAGATAGAGTTTCCTTCTACCAGGCAGTTGGGAGTTGGAAAGAGGTCGTAGAGTAGATAATGTAGCAACATGTATTTCAAAGAAGTGTCAGAATGCTGAAGGACTCTACAAATGGGAGTTTGTCACTGTCACGGGTCAGCGCCTTCTTAAATCTCATAAGCAATGCTGTTGTCAGGGTAAGAGGAGAGGTGAACAGTCTAAACCGACCCTAACCCAGATGATTTTCCTAAGCTTGGAGGAATGGATGTCCTTGATGGGCGCAGTCACCCCTTTGAGGAGTCCTCACAGAGGATGCAAAGCTCTTTCCACCTCCAGCTGGTGTGTGATCATTCAGGCCCCGTCAGTTAGTGTGGGGCTGTTTCTCTTCCTTTTCCTGCCCGCTGACTCCTTCCCAATCCTCTCAGTCCTCATTAGTACCCCTTGCTGAGGGAGGACAGAAAGAAGACATTGATTACCTCAAACAGGTCAATAGGAGTCCTTTTAACAGCTCGCACTGGTGAAAGGGCAGGTTAAATGAAATGCGGTTTGCAAGCACTCTCGACTTCATGCATCTGGGACCAGCTTTTCCCTTCAACAGAGCCACAGATAACCAAAGATAGATGAAACCAGGGCCCCACTAGGAGGAATTCAACTTGCGCTGCAAAGATCCAAGTCACAGCTTTGATATGCGTCTCCAGCAGGCCCTGACCTATGATTTCTCTTTCTCTGCTTTCAGCTACCCTTAGCCAACTGTAGTCCAAGAATATTAAACAGAAAATTCCAGAAATACAAAGTTCTTAAGCTTCAAATGCTTATGCTCTATATTAATTGTTGTGCTTTACCATTCATTATTATTGCTCACTCCTCACTTGCCTACTATGTAAGGTGGATTTCATTGTACCTTGGGAAAAATACATGGGATTTGTAGGGTACGGGATAGCCAGAAGTTGCAGGTGTCCATGGGGAGATGTGGAACTTAGTCCCTGCAGATAAGGAGAGAGTCCTGTACCAAGAGGATATTGCTGTTTGTCCGCCTAGAACTGCTCTTTGGATCTTAGAGTCATCCAGGCCAGGGAACAGCAAGGACAGTGTGGCTACGCACCCTCTACACATGCTACAGCCACCTTCATGACAGAAGCAAGAAGAACCAAGGTGATGAGAAGTAGCCTCTTCCCACAAACCCAACTGGAGATGGTGTCTTCCGCTCTGAGTCGCATTCAGGAAGTAGACTTCCAAGATGCGCCGCGCCATGAAAACAGGCTGCCGAAACATCTGCAGGGAGACAAAGGAAAACATGGGAAAGAAACCCAGAGATGAATATTTTAGCAGAAATGTGGGAAGAAGTACTCTGCAACTTTCAAACAGCCTTCTGTACCGCATGCCATAAATTAACACAATATAAATTTATACATATTTACACCACATAGTCTCTAACTATATAAATCCTCAATACTCAGACTTGTGGAGTAGGTGTAAGAGAACAGTCCATATGTTTATTCATGCTCTAAGGAGCTCTAGGGAACTTAGCAATTTTACATACACACACTGCTCTCTCATATATATATATATATATATATATATATATATATATATATATATATGATTACAGTTGAATCTGAATGTTTAAATCAAACTAATGCTTAAAGACAAAACTCTATTTTAGAAAATGTTGTCATTTTTCCCCAAGATCTTCACAGCCAAAAGGGATTCTAATTCTATCCAACTGAGCATTTACCTAGTTGCCTTATGTATCCAAAACTTCAGTAGTTAGTGATCTATACATAAGGATTGTGTTGACTAAACTCTTTACTGATGAAAATGACAAAGCAAATGACTATTCCCTAAGCGTTCCCATCCATGTGAAACAACGGAACATTGTAATGCCAGATTTTATGGTCAGAGTTTTCTTTGCCCATAAGAGAGACTGTGGTATTTGAGGGTGAAACGGATGACTGACTGGAATAAGTCCAAATAGTCTCTGTTTGTACTTCTGTTGTTTACTTATTATCCTTGGGAAAATACACTAACTTCTTGGAGAATAAGGGCAAATATTCATACCTGCTCTGAAAACTTAAAATCATAGCAAGAATCAGTGAAACAGAGTTGATATAAAAGTCCTTGGCACCTGGAATGTCTTTATATGGACTTTCAAAGCATTGTTTTGGTTTCTTCCACAATTTGCTAAGGAAACAGAATGCATTCAGTTTCTTTTGCAGCTTTCTTGGAAGAAAGCTACAGCTGGGTTTCTGTTGACGCCCTTTGTTTCTGAAGAATGGCATCATGATGGCCAGAGAGGCACATCACAGCACCAATTGCCAACTTGCCTTGGCACATTTGTATGTGTGGGCAGCAACTGCCGGTGCGTCTTCAGCGTTGCCCAACACTCAGTAGGCATTATTAAACATGGAATAAAAATAAAAATTTTAGGGGAAATGGCTGACTTCCACAAATAAGATATAAATTTTCCACACTTCACTACTTAAAGCTACTTTAAACAGCTGTGAAGTGAGTAGAGCTCATATATCTTTGTAGGCACCAAAATATGGGAAATTGACTGACCTGGTCAGATACCAAAGGTGCTTGTGTTGTTGTATAGGCCTTGCTTTGTCTTGGTTTTAACAATCCAGCAGAAAAGTCTAACCATGAGGTATAAAAAGTCAAGCCATATTAATATGCTGAGCTGTAAAGGGCTAAAGTCAATGCCAGATTCCACAAAAAATAAAAATAAATAAATAAAAATAAAGTCAACAGCCTCTGATATTACCAGTTTTACTGATAACCTACTACTATTATAGACTATTGGACTATATATACAGCTATTTTCCCTTTGTTCAATGAGAAGATTTGTACTAATAATGTGTAGACAAGATATCATGTCTGCATCTTGTCCTCTGAACAACTACTATGAAGACAACAATAAACAACGTATTAACTATTGTATCTGTCCGACTAACCTGTTGTGAAACTGTCAAACTGTCTCATTGCTATTTCTTTCTCATTAACATTAATAAAAATCACAATAAAATAAGGTTGCACTTATCATGGCCACAATCACAATTATTACATAGTAAGACAAAGACTCTCCCAGTAAAAAGTGTACCTGACACAAAATTGTAAATATAAGATCAGAAGACATGTTGCTACTTGAACAGTATAAGAATTTTGCTCTAAAGAATCAAGGAAAGACACCAAGAAATAAGTAATTATTAGAACTGTTATTTCTGCAAGGCTAAATGAGGAAGATATGTGTAGTTTCCTTCAGTTCTATATTGATTCCCTCAGTTATGTGAGAGTTGTTCGGGAAGTTAGAAGCCTACAGTGGTTCACTAGGCCTGTTTTCATTCTGGAAGGCTTAAGGAAGAGTTCATTTCCTTCTCTACCCTAGCCCCTGGAATTTTTTCAGGCAGCTTCCGTCATAGCTTCACATTCCCACATCTGCTGTCACCATTTCTCCTCTTTCTCTGGCTCCAACCCCCTCATTTCTGTCATAGAAGTACTCTTGAGCTCATAGTTAGGCTCATTTAGATTACCCAACATCCTTCACTGAGTCACATCCACAAGGTTTCTTTTGTCATGTTAGTTATTATTTTTTTATATACCAGGGTTTAGAATGAGCATACCTTTGGGGCCATCAGCCTTCCACTGGGTACCCTAAAGCCTATACTGTGCACCATACTGTTTGTGAGAATAGACAGGTGTTCAGAGCAAAAAAGTTGGCCAGAAATTGAAGGTCAGTATTTGACTGATATGCCCTCAGGCTTCTATATCCTGAGGAGAGTGACTGGGAGCTAGCCGATGCTGGGCAATGAGAGAATTTATACCTCCATTCATGGGAAAAGCATAGTACTCTTCCAACGCACAACTGTGGGAGAAAATTATATCTTGCATGAAATTATTCAAAATGCATAAATTATATCTCCTAGTGGTAACAATATGAAAAAGAAAAATAAAGAAAGAGATGTTCAAGCAAAATGGGAGTATGTGCCAAACAATATCATTTAACTCATCCTCTCTCCAATTGTGTGGATATAGGACCACCATTTTTCCTTAATTTTCTTTCTTTCTTTCTTTCTTTCTTTCTTTCTTTCTTTCTTTCTTTCTTTCTTTCTTTCTTTCTTCTCCCTCTCTCTCTCTCTCTCTCTCTCTCTCTCTCTCTCTCCCAGCATCTAAGGTTTTTCTTTTATTATTTTTGAAATACGTCAGCATATCGAAGCAGTTGCAATCAATTATAGTGTAAATGGTGTTATTCTTGTTTATGCTTTCTTTCCTTTTTATAAAAAACAAAATTTTACAACTGCATAAGAGAATAACAGTGGTTATTGTGTTGTGCTCCATTATCACCAAAATAGCTGCTCAGTACATAAACCAAAAAAGATTCTTACAAAAAAGAAATTATAATGTAAACTTTCTTTCCAGAATAAATAATAGTAAAACAAACTATTAGTATATAAACAGATTAGTAAAAGAAACAAATTAGCATATACATTGAAATATTTTTAAACAATAGAATATGTACTTTGGGAAAATACATAAATTTCTTCCTACTATCTATTTATCTCTTTTCTATTTTGCTCTTTATTTGTGTGTATATATTTTCTCATATTTGAGCTTGTGTGTCTGACCTACTTCACTTAACATTATGCTCCCAAGTGACATCCATTTGCCCAAAAATGCTTCAAGTTGCTATTTATTTACAACAGTATAGTATTTGTGCATAAATATCACATTTTCCTTCTCCCTTCATCTGTTAATGGACAATATGATGTTCCCAAGACGTAGATGGTATAAATTATGTTGCTATAAACATGAGAATATGTATATCTGGGTAATATGAAGATTTCAACTCTTTGGGGAATGTACAATAATACCTAATTTCATGAACGATTATTTGCAAACAATTTGGTTTGCAAACAGAAGTATTTGGCATAGTTTTGCTTCCATTCACACACTACATACTGGACAATAAACACAAGCATGGCCATCTTCCCCACGCAAAACACAAATGTAGCCATCATTTCCAAAATCATAAAAAAATTAAAATTTTACATCAAGGTGCCACAGTACCCAGAGAGTATAGCTGGATCTCATGAAATTTCTACTTTAGTTTTTTGAGGAATCACTACATTGATTTCCAAGGTAGTTTTAGGAGTTTATATTCCCATGAGCAATATATCCTCCTCATATCTTTGCTCTCATTTGTTACTATTAGATTTTTTGATGATAGCTATTCTTCCTGAGGTAAGATAGCATCTTAATGTCATTTTAATTTGTATTTCTCTGACAGCCAGTGATGAGAAGCAGCATTATTTTATGTATTTATTAATTTCTCATACTTCTTTTGAGAAGCGTCTGTCATTTCAGATGCCCATTTTCTATTGGATCTTTTAATTTGGGGGTTTACTTTTTTGATTTATTTACATGTTCTTGATATTGGTACTCTGTCCATTCAATAGTTGACAAATATTTTTCATTCTGTAGAATTATCACTTCACTCTGTTCATTGCTTCCTTTGCTGTGAAGAAGCTTTTAAATTTGCTAAGTTCCCATTTGTTGATTCTTGGTGTTACTTTTTGTGCCAGTTGGGATCTGCTCAGAAAGTCCTTACCTACACTTGTATCTTCAAGAGTTGTACCTATTTTGCCTCCCAATAGATTGAGTATTTCTGTTTTAACATTTAGAAATTTGACCCATTTTGATTTCAGTTTAGTGTATAGTGAAAGGTGCAGGTCTAGACTAAATATTTTGCATGTGTATAGCCAGTTTTCTAGTACCAGTTATTAAAGAGGCTATTTTTCCTCCAGTGTATGGCCTTTTTGTCAAAACTTGAAGAGACAAATAGGCCTGAAGTTTCTCCTTTCTTGTTTTCCTCCAATGAGCCACACAGCTGTTTTTGTACTAGTAACATGGTGTTTTAGTCACTGTAGCTTTAGAATATAACTTCAAGTCTAGGACTGTGTTGCCGCTGCTTTCTTTTTGTTACCCAAGACTGCTTTTGCTATTATGAGCCTCTTGTGATTCCATATAAAATTTGGTGTCATTTTCTCCCCATTAGTGAGTAAACAACATTTTTACTTATCCTTGTAGGCAATATTGCATGAGATTAGTGATGGTGGACACCTTCATCTGGTCCTAACTTTAAAGCAAAAGTTTCCAGATTTTCCCTATTTGAAATAATAACAGCATGTAGGTTTGTCATGAATAACTTTTATCATGTTGAGATAAAGACTTTTTATATGTATTTTATTTAATATTTTTAAGATCCTGAATGGATATTGGGTTTTGGCACAGGCTTTTTCTGCATCTAATAAGGTGATCGTGTGATTTTTTTTGTCTTTGATTCTGGTTATAGGACATATTACATTTATTGATTTGCATATGTTAAACCATCTTTGCATCCCTGGGATGAAGCCTACTTGATCATGGCATATGATCTTTTTTTTATTAATAGTAATTAGAAAGAAATAGCAATGAGATTGACAACAGGTTAGTAGGACAGATACAATACTTAATACATTGCATATTGTTGTCTTCATAGTAGGTGTTCAGAGAACAAGATGTAGACATGATGATATCTTGTCTAAACAACATTAGTAAACATCTTTCTTCTCATTGAACAAATAGAAAGTAGCTGTATATATAGTCCAACAGTCCATAATAGTAGTGAGTTATCAGCAGAACTGACAATGTCAGAAGCTGTTGATTTGAGCCTTTTACAGCTCAGCATATTAATATGGCTTTCCTTTTTATACCTCATGGTTAGACTTTTCTGCAGGATGGTTAAGACCAAGATAAAGCAAGACCTATATAGCAAAAAATGTAACTTTTGTATCTGACAAGGTCAGTCAACTCCCCTCAGGATTTACCCTGAAACCATGTATAGCCTTTTGCAGAACTTCTGTCACTGTCAGCCATCTGGATGGGTCATGGCCATTGCTTGACCAAATTTGCTCTCTGTGAAAGCCTAAGAGGATGTTTTCTCTCTTGGTGACTCTCTTTAGGCACACTATACATTGTCAATCACTTTCCTCTGTGGCCCCATAATCTTAAACAGGAAATTTGGGATGTCACTAAACTATAGACTATAACAGTACAGGTTTTCTTATGTCTTGAGCCCTCACTGACCTTGAAGGGCTAGGGCCAAAATATTGGCTATCTTTGTAGGCCTTCTTTTACTCTAATTTTATGGTTTGAAAACTTAAGTTGTTAGCCCTACAAAAGAGAAGTTTATTGGTATTATTCCCTATAACATAGGCACTTGGACTTAACATCACTATCTTTCTGAAAATCAAATGCCTTAAACATAACGTGGAACTGGTATTTTCCTATCAATCATTGAAACCCTAAACTTTAAATCCCTATAGAATGTAAAAAAAAAAATTACACATTTTTATACAGAAGTTAAGAAATTTGACCATTTACAAAATTGAAGCGGTATACTTCTATGACTTTTTTTCTTCTCTTATTCTTTTATTATCTTTTTTAAAAACATCATGTCATAGTGATATTTGTGCACCTATGTTTGTAGCAGCACAATTTGTAATAGAAAATCTTGGAAAGAACCAAAATGTCTGCCACCCAAAGAATGGATGAAAAAGTTGTGGTGATTTATTTATTTATTTATTTATTTATTTATTTATTTATTTATGGCTCAGTCTGCCCTGGGGATGGGGCTGGTACAGTATGTTGTACTGGGGATCAAACTGTGGCCCCTGCAGTAGCCTAAGCAGGTGCTTCAGACGCTGAGCTGTCTTGACAGTCCCTCGATATATATAAGTGGATGCAACTTGAAGATATACTCATAAGTGAAACATACCAGACCTACATGTGTAAATATTGTATAGTCTCCTTAGTATGAGGACTCAAAAGAAGAAATAAAAACGGGAAGGTATGATACAGTTAAATGGAAAGTTGGAATTTAAGGATTCAACGAAGAGACAGCAAGGAGAGATGTTAGGAAACATGGCAGGGGCAAAACCATGCATTTATATACACAAGATGGTTAAGACAAAGGCCCTAGAATCTCCAACAGGTTTTGAAACTAATAGTTAATTGGTAGAATTCTCACCCTGGATAACTACACATTCTGGTATCTGTGAATTAACAACTACACTGAGGATAGCAAGGCGTAATACTAATACCATGTTAGGAACACCTATCATTCTGATCTCCTAAAGGTGTATTGCTTCTAATGTCCTATCAATTATTGCTATACTCTCTCTCAAGCAAATCCTAGTATATGATCTTTTTTATAATGCTGTACAATATTTGCCAATATCGTGTTAAGGACTTTTGCATATACACTCATTAGAAAAATTGAACTAAGGGCTGACCAGACAGTTCAGCAGACTAAAGCACCAGCTTAGGCAGCGCACAGGTTTGAACCCTGGTACGCAGGGCCAGCCCTGCCCCAGGAGTGCCTTGAGACAGCAATGGAGACTGAAGAAGCCTGTAATCGCAGCACTTGGGAGGCTGAAAGTAGGAGAATCACTATGAATCTGATCTATCTGGTGAGACCCTATAGATCCTATGCTAAATACAAACAAAAAAAGAAAAAGAAAAATTGGACTAAAGTATGGGTTCTTGTTTGTTTGCTTTGCTTGTTGTTTTGATTGAATCCTTGTCTGGCTTGGAAATTAAGATAATATTAACTCTAGGGAATTTTTTTGAAAATACTCTTTCTCTTTCAACTTCATTAAAAAGTTTGAAAAATATTGATCTACCAGATCCTGGGCTTTTCTTAGAAATTTTTTTTTTAATTTTTTTTTATTAGTGCCTCACTTTCATTGCTTGTTATTGGATAGTTCATTATTTTTAGTCTTCTTGGTTTGGTTTGGCAATTTATATATATCTAGGGATCGCTCTGTTTCTCTCGAGCTTTCCATTTGCTTCACATATCTGTGTGTGTCATACAGCAGCTGTTAATCGTTGTTCAGATTTTGCACTGGCCTCTCCTTCCATCAGATCGGTCTGCTGGTTGTCTGCTCCGTTGCCCTGTGCTGTGGAGAACTCAGGGACCAGAGGCAGGACACACAGGTTCTGAGTCCCCCGGCACCAGTGTGAGGACAGAGGCTGATGGAGGCAGCTGGGTGTGAGGTAAGAGGGAGTTTCCCTGCGGGCGGGGAAGAAGTTGACACGTGTAGGCATCTGCTGAAGGCAGGTCACGTGTTCCCGGCTTCCCACTAGGTCAGGTATAGGGCTCCTGAGTTCAACAGCATCAGCAGGGGTTGGGCCCGGCGGGATGGCTCAGTGGTCTAAAGCCCCTGCTTGGGGAAGCTTGGGCGGCTTCAGGGACCGCGGTTCGATCCCTGGCACCACATGCTGCGCCAGCCCTGCCCTCGGGGCGGGCTGAGCCGGCCATAAAAATGAGTGAATAAACAAACAAAGGTTCTGAAACAAGAATAAAAATAATAAATAAAATAAAATTAAAAAAAGCAGGGGTTGAGGTACGAGGCTCCCCACTGCCAGCTGAATAGAGATTTTCTTTAAGTTTCTAAATTAATTAGACAATCTCTTCATTTAAATTTTAGCACAAAGTCCACTTTACAATTACCTGGCAAAATGTTGCAGATTTCATACAGCACTAAAAGGCGCTATTCTCAATGAAATTCACACTCGGTATGCTCAATTTCAAGAGGAGCTCAATATTTGAGGAAAAGAAACTTAAATCATCACTTGAGTTGCTGTTTTCCTTTTTGATCTGCACCAGACAGGTGTGTCTGGATCCTGTGACCAAGGTGCGGTGTCATTATCCTGGTTTTTGTCTGTGACCTGTCAGAGAGGGTGGCTGGGTTTGAACGAAATGGCAGCGCTTATGTTTCTGAAATGTTTAATTATGGCAACACAGAAACATTGAATAAGCTTCACTTTGAAAATGTTATCAGTTCCCTTTCTAAGCCCTTTAGCGTTAACACTGGGCCAAAAATAGACGATGGAGCACGGGCTGTTGTTTCCCTGATGTTCTCAGAAGTCAGATCCCAGTTCTTGGCTGCGTTCTGCTGCTGACTTTGAACTGAGGCTGGAGAGAAGATGAATGCTGCGCCTCTCCACAAAGAAAATCAGTTGTAGGCTTTGCGTCTTTCTAGAGCCCTGCACCAGAGCACTGTTGATCTGTTTTCTTCTGCTTTCAATGGCAAACCCTCCGGGGGGAGTTTTGTGTGCTCTAAAGAAGATCTCGGTAGGATCGGCTAACAGGGTCTGTGTGACTGCCATGCAAAACAGAGCGAGAGGGACAAGTGTGCTAATGCTTGTGGGAAATTATTTAGCCAAGGCTTTTGTTCACTAAGTAGTGCAGAATATAAAAAACGCCACTACCTTGACTGCCATTTTCTTATGATTTCTCTAAAGATTGGGGGAAGATTACTTAAAAACAAAACAGGTTTAATTCTCAATAAGTCAGTCCTAGGAAGAAAAGTTAATATATGCCACAGAAATGGTGATCTAACCCCGCGTGCCGTGCCGTGCCGTGCCGGCCCTGCCCTTGGGCGTGCGGGGCCGGTGATGGAGTCCGTGTGCAGTGGCGAGCCTGTAATCCCAGCACTAGGGAGACTGACGTCGGGAGGATCACTACCAATCTGGGCTTTGTAGTGAGACCCTGTACGGAAAAAAAAAAAAAAAAAAATGGCGATCTAACAATTTGTATTTTTAAAACTGTGCATGTGTGGGAATAATATTTGAAATGGAGAATATGGATATGATTATCACTGATTCTATTTGTATAATCAGGAGGAAACTGATTTGAAATAAAGTCTTAAAATAAAAAGAAGAGAGAAATAGAAATGCTTGGGCCACCCAACTTAATGATCCAAATGAAAAATAGACAGACGTGCGTTGTTTAGCAAATGGGTTCCATTCCTGTGCCTAACTCATTAAGCCAAGTGGTTGCGGGGTGAGGAATTTTGTGCAGTGTGTATAGTACAATGTTCAGAACAAAGAAGGGGCCGAAAAAAACAGCACCTGGACGACTTCGCTTTTGTTTGCATACGTCCTGTATGCAGCACTATGCTGTAGGGCAGACATGAAGCTACGGGGCTGCGTTGCCCCGTACGACTGGGGAACATCACGGGGCTGCACTGGAGAAAAAGCCACCAGAGGCATCGCTCCTTCCCATGTCGCTGCGGTGCAGGTCAAGTGTGGATTGTAAGTGTGAACAGTCATTAAACAGGCATTTTGTTAAACCATGAGTATCGGTATCTTACATCCGGGAAGTCATGTAGGTGGGTAGGATGCTATTTTTCGTGCTATCATCATCAGGTGAGGCTAATATGTCATAAAATTTCACTGTGTGAACAATGCTACTTTTGTGTGTTTCATCCCATAGTACTCAGGGTTCACAACATACACACATAATACATATACACACATATCAACATAATAAGCTCATAGACCACCAAAATATGCATGTACACTTCAGCAGTTGGCCATGCTAATAGATGTATGGAAGCTCTTAGCTACCACTCTGAGTACCTCTTGTAATTGTACAGGCAAAGATAACTTGTGTCAATCTCATGATGTCTCAGTAAATTTAGCATTATAATACTTGCACATTTTTTTTTTACCTCATTTACCCATTTTTGTCAGACTCTGTATGTGTGTATATGTGTTTTTCCAGAATTGTCTTATAAGTAGCTGGCTCATAATTAGGAGGCTGGTAAGTCCATGGTCTGCTGTCTACTAACTGGATACCAGGAAAAGCTAAAGGTGTTATTCCAGTCTTAATCAAAAGGCCTGAGGTCCCCACCCCATTCCGCCACCGTGGGCTGCTGGCCGTGCTGGTACATGCCTCATGCCCAGCTCCTTGGGACCCTCCCTCAGCCCTACATCCTAAGCAGCCTGAAGCTTGAGGAAGATCCTAGAGCGGACTCCAGCACTAGCCCTCTGGAAGAAGAGAATTCAAGAGGGAAACATCTTTTCGGTAGTTGACGGTATCATTGCCTTTGGATGCTAAAGTTTCTGGAAGAACCTTGAATGCCCAAGGACTTTCAAACCCTGCTGTTTATAATCTTCAGTCCTCTTCTGACCACTTCAGCGCTGGGATTACCAGGGATCTGGATGTACTGGAGCACATATACCCAGAAGTACATGGTACCCATCTGATACCATTCCCAAGTAGGGCTCCATTCTGGTGTCAAACATTGACAATGTGAGGACTGACATTCTAATGAAAACCATTGCTAAACAGGGCAAGGCTGTGCTATGAAGAGGTGAACAAGAACAGCCAAAACAGTCACAATCGAAGAATTCACGTCCAAGTAGGATCCTGCAGGTCATATGATTAGAAGTCTGAACTTCTGCAAACACACCGCTGATGTCTCAGGTCCTGGCTTTATGGGACTGCTCATGAAAGCCAAGTTGGTGATGCACTGTGGAAGGCTCGCAGCACAACTTTACTCATGGGATGTGTCCACTAAATCTCATCTGAACTTCCATAGCCATAAAATATTCCTGGCATCTCTCCCATTACTTCTGTTACTTGCTGTAATAGACTCTCTTATTGCTTGGATTGTTACGTATAATTGTAAATTGTGGAGAAACACCAAGTGTATATAAGGTTCCAAAGTCTCAATACTGTTTAAAATATAAGCCTGTGAATATGGGGAAAAAAAACAAAAAACAAAAAACAAAGGCTTGAGAACCAGGTGAAACAATATTGTGGTGTCAGTCTCACCACATGCAGGCTTAAGACCCAAGAAAAGCCAGATTTAAGACTGAATCGGTTCAAGATTGAAGGCACAAAAAAAGAATGATGTCTTATATTGAAAGCAACAGGGCTTTACAAGTTGTCTCTTATTTCCTGGACAATTAGCCTTTTAGTTCTATTCTGATCTTATACTGACCAGATGATATCTGTATCCATGAGAGAAGGAAATGCACTTTAATTAATCTATAGATGCCCTACAGGCAAGTTCAGGAGCATTTGACCAAAACTTTGAGCAGATAGACTGATGCATGAAATCACCCATCTCACTTCCTGTCCTGCCACCTGCCATTCACAGTCCATATGGTCATAACATATGACAAAGATGTGCCAACTCCTGGGATAAGGGTCAGGCAGGGAAGTGAGAATCAACAAGTGGGTTCCACTTCTGCTACAAAAGTATGAGGCGCTCTGCAAAACTGCTACCTAGTTAGTAAAACTGCTTCAGATTATTCGTGAAAAAACCAAGCAACCTAGTATGAAATGTTTGCAGCAATGGTTCAAATGAAACATAGCAAATGAAGAAGTGTTTGGAAAAAGCTAATAAAACAGAGTAAGAGTGTGAAAGGCTGTGGAATCTGAACCGTTACATGCTCCCTCTTTCTCCCTTCCAATAGCAGGGGATGGAAACACTCTAGACAATGCAACCAAGAACAGAAAAGCCCTTCTGTCCCCAGCTCCTCCTTTGTACCTCTTATTATATCTTTACATAACTGCTGCTGATGAAGCTAAAATCTGAGTAAGAGCAGCCCAAAGCCAAGAGTTCCACATTTCCAACCTGCCCCTACTCATGGGCTGAAGCTGTGTGTTTTGTGTAATGCCTCTCATTACCTTGGAGCCCTGATTATTTTTGAACCAGCTTGGAAGGTGATGATAGCTCTAAGTCAGAAGAAACAACCCGAGAAGGCAGGATATTGGCCTCCTTTTATCAAACACTCAGCTCTATAGATGAGGTGTCACTCAGAAAGAAGCACACCATGTCTCGACTTTGATATGCTTCTCAGGAATGTTGGCTAAGGGGAGAAGCAGAATTTAAAGCATAAATCTCCTCCTATCTTTCTAAAGGGATTGACATCACTAGCAGAAGAGTGCGAAGCTCAATACTAAAGGCATTCGCAAAACAAATGGTTCGTGGTGAAAGGCATTTGGTAAGAAATCTGCAGGTCCTTTAGAGATACGGGTCGTACTGTAGACCAGCTAATTTGCTGGAGAGAACCAGGAAAGGAGACAAGTAGGGTAGCCCTAGAAGTCTGCTGGGAGTTCTTAGAGTTGGACAGCTGATTGTAGTGTGGGATGGACAGCCCCACCACACCAGAGGCTCTGTCATCTGTAAGCAATTGAGGCCATTTCAAAGCCATATGCCATGAACTGACATTTGAGGCTTACTTCCAGGAAAGGAGAACAGAATTCACTAAAATAGTGCGGTAGTCATCCAACAAATAAACAATAACAGTCTTTGGAGGATGGAGGACAGCATCCAGACTGCTACAATATATTATCTAAAATACCTACTCTCCCAAGAAAATAATTATGATCCATGCAAAGACACAGGAAACCATAAACCACGCACTGAAAAAATATTCAGGCAATGTATGTTTGATCTTAGCCAAAGGGCCAAGAAGTGATAACCAGGCAACATAAACTGTCCTTCAGAACAATAAATATTGGGGTAAAAATGATTTTAAAGTAGTCATTGTAAAAGAAGGAAGAGTATAATGATGTTAAATGAAGTATAGACTAATAATAAAGAAATGCAAGTTATAAAAAAGAAGTAAACGGCAGTGATAAAGAGGGAAAGTGCAATACTGAGATGAAAACTCACTAGAAGGCTCAACTGTAGATTTCATCTATCAGAAGAATTATCTTTAACCAAACTGGCAAATAAGTTGATAGTGTGTGTTTCAAGGAACCAAGAGGAAGGGAATAAAGCGAAAGGAAAAGAGACTCCAAGGAACATGGGCAACCGCCAAGAACACTGACAGGTGCACCGTGGGGTGTATCTGAAGAAATAATGGCCTAGAATTCCCCACACTTACTGAATGGAAATTATCCTATGCCTCTGGAATCTCAGCGAGCAACCAGGGACAAATTCAAAGAACTCCACAGATGCATGGTAGTTGGAGCACTGACAGTTGAAAACAAGAGGGAAAACCTTGATAGCAGCAAGAAAAGTATGGCTTACCTCTCACAGGGGAGTGCTAATAAGATTAATGGCTGACTTCTTATCAGAAACAGAGGAGGCAAGAAGGTGGTGAGATAATATATTCAAAGTGCAGCTATCAACCAAGTATCCTCTAGCCCAAAAAAGTCTTCTATCCAAAACGTATGCAACAAAGAAATCTCCAGATGTGTACCTTGGTGGTCTAAGTGCCTGCCTGCCTGGCAAGCACAAGGACCCGGGTTTGACCCCCCATACACATGCAGTGCCTGCCCCAGAACCCCAGACATGCCATTCCAGCCACCGAAACCAGGAACAGTGGTGTACACCTGTAATCCCAGCAATTGGGGAAGCTGGGACAGTAGGGCCACTATGAGCCACAGCTGAGAAGTGAGACCCTGTACCAAATACATAAGTAAATGATTAAAAATAAAAACATCTGGCAGGATGGCTCAGTGGTCTAAAGCGCCTGCTTAGGAAAGCTTAGGCGGCTACAGGGACTGCAGTTTGATCTCCGGCACCACATGCTGCGCCAGCCCTGCCCTCAGGGCGGGCTGAGCCGGCTATAAAAATAAATGAATAAACAAACAAAAGTTCTCAAACAAGAAATAAAATAAAATAAAATAATTAAAAAATAATAAAAACATTAAAAATCTCCAGATGAATGAACACTGAAAGAATATTGTTTAACTAGAAGACAAAAGATTAAAAGAAGCTTAGTATTTTTTTTAATACTAAAGAATTTTTTTCCAGCTGAAAGCAAATGACCCAAGATAATAATTTTTACTCACACAGAGAACCAGTGAAGGCATTGATGTAAATAGAGAAACAATATAAAATCAAGTTGCTTCTCCTTTCTTCTCTCTATGGATTTCAAAAGTAACTGTATGGACCAGTATATGAATATATAGATATAGAATATATTGTTGGGCCTACAACATATAGAATGGTGGTATCTTTGCCAATAACAGCAAAAAGGTGTGGGAGGAGGGAAAGCTACACTGGGCCCATGAAACGACTCCAGATGGTTGGCTGGATCCACAAGAACAAACGGAGAGAACCAGAAAATACTAACACTTAAAAAACTATCATTGCATAATTGCTAGTTTTTACTTTCTTAACTTCTTTAAAATACACAAAATAATCTAAAGCAATCATTATAACAATTTGTTATTGGACTACATTACATAGCAAATATAGAGAGAAAGGAAAAGAAACTACATGCTTATCCAGTAGTTTTTGGAAACTCAATGCCAGGCTCTCAATGATGGAAAAAAAAAAAAAAAAAACTGCACAGAAGATCAATAAGAAAATAAAAACCTTGAACAAAACTCCAAACCAAGCAAACCTAAGCTGTATGTATAAAGTAGTTCGCAACAAAGTAGCAGAATACGTATTTTTCATAAGCGTGTATGGGGCTTCAGACAGAGCATAACATGTATTAGGAACCAAAAAAAGTCTCAGCAAATTTTTGAAGTTCAAAATAACACAGAGCATCTACCTCAGCCACAATGCAACAACGCTAGACATCAACAGCAGAAGGAGCACTGTCGAAGGAATATTTTTTTAAAAAAATCTATAGGGTAAGGAAGAAATCAAGAGCAAAGCTAGAGAATACCTTGAGACCAGTGAAGGTGAAGTCCCAAAATATCAAATGTAGTTACACTGAAGCAGTAATTAGGGTCTAAGAGCTTATCTTTAAACAATACAAATAAGGGGCCAGTGAGATAGCTCAGCAGCATAAGCACCTACCTAGCAAACACAAGGTCCTGAGTTCAATCCCTGGTACAAAAATAAGTTAATTAATTAATTAATTAATTAATAAAAAACTTTCATTTCCATTTCAGATATTATACCTTAGATAATAATGTAAACTTCCACTTGAAGACTCAAAAAAAAAAAAAAAGAAAAAAACAAGAAAAGAGTGTAGTAAACCTAAACCAAGTGGAAAAAAGAAAACTATTAAAACAGAATTGATAAATGAGAACAAAAACATGTATAGAGAAATTTAAAATCAAAAGATGGATTTGTGGAAAGGCAAAGAGAACCAATAAACCTATAAATAGATTGACTATGAAGAAAGGATGGAGACCAATTACCAGAATCATATATGAAAGAAAGGACATTACTAAGAATGAATCAGAATTTAAAACATTGTATGTGAATAATTATATAATGATAAATTAGGCAACTCAGGACAAGTGATCAATTTCCTAGGAAAAACAGAAGCTATCAAACCTGAATAGACCTACAAGAAGTCAAGTCTTTTGAACTGGTAATCAAAAAGTTATTCACAAAGAAAAATGTATACTCAAATGTCCTCAAAGATATTCCCTATTAACATTTGGAGAAGAATCAGTACTATTTCATCCCAATTAAAATAATTAAACAGACAGAAATACTTTCCAAATCTTTGCTTCAGGGCAATATGACAAAAGCTAGACAGACAGAGAGAGAGAGAGAGAGAGAGAGAGAGAGAGAGAGAGAGAGAGAGAGAAAGAGAGAGAAAGTATAAATCATTACATGTTATGATTTTGGGCTCAATAATCCTCAACCAAATTCTGTCCATCTAAATCTAGCAACATGAAAATGAGTTACACATCACAAACAAACAGGATTTGTCCCAGACGTGGAAGCTTAGTTTTACATTCCCAAATCAACTAATGCAATGCACCATATTGAGAGAATAAAAAGAAAAGACTGCATGATTATCTCAATAGATTCAAGAGAAGCGTTGAACAAAATCTAACACCCTTTTATGACAAGAAATATGCAAGAAGCTTTGAAGTCATCATTTTGTCCTAGAATCAAGTAAAATCTGAACAAACTGAAAAATCAATTCTTTTTAGACCTGTGAAAGAGATGAGCTCACCGAGAACCATTGCCCTCAAAACTGGAGAGGTGGGCAACGATCCAGGCATAGCTTACCACCAGAACCAATATGGGGCAAAACTGGACTTTATAGAGTGTCAGTGTGGACACTGTAAGAGCTTTAAACAACGCTTGTGGGAGGGGATGCTGTTATAGTTTGGATCTTGTTTCTTTTACTTTTATCATTTTTGGTACTACAGATTTAACTCAGGGCCTTCACACCCCAAACCCTTTTTTGTTTGGCCTTTCTCCTCTTCCTCCTCGTCCTCTTCCACCTCCTCCTCTTCTTCTTTTTACTTCTTTTTGAGATAAGGTCTTGCTGAGTTGCCCAGGCTGGGCTGGAACTCTTGACCCTCCGCCCTCAGCCTCCCACGGAACTGGAATCACAGGAGGATGTCACCATACCTGACCTACAGCTGGGATTTTGGAGGTCCCTCAAAGATCCATGTTGAGGACTTGTTTGCCAGGCTACAGTGGTGTTCAGAGGTGGTGGAGTGCCTAGTTTCCTACACAGTGGCCATCAGGGTGTGGCTTTGAGTGGGATACGGCTCTTTCATTTTAGAGCTTCCTGGCAGCCGTGAAGTGAGTGGTTTTTGTTCACCATGAACTCTCTGCTGTGATCCTGCCTCCCTCAAGCTCGGAGCAGCAGGGTCAAGCAAGCACAGACTGAGACCTGAAAGCATGTGCCAGAGGAGACCGGCCTTCTCTATCAGTTGTTTACCCGAGGTGTTTTGTCACATAGAAGACAAGCTATCTCACACAAGGAATTAGTGCTATGAGGTCTCTACATTTTTGTGAATTTTATCTTCCAAAGCTCTACCAACTTTGAAGTGTATATTAGAGAAAAAGCTCCTTGTGTTTACAGCAATGAGAGACTAGAGAATCATTTTGAAAAACAACAAAGAACTGTCCTTAATAAGGTCTACTTTCAAGGAAAATCATATTACCAGAGTCTAACTTTTGTAGATTTTTTATTAGAATCTAACTGACGTAAGAGAAGGGGAAAGTGAATACTAACTAGTCCCTCCCCCACACTATTCATGGTGAAAAGTAAATACCCAGCTCTAGCCATCCTGCACCAGCCTGGGGTTGGGGACCAGGGGTGAAGGAGACCGAGACACATTTGAGGAGCTGGCAACCTAGAAGGACAGGCTGTCAAAGGTCCCAGATACTCAGGGCTGTGTGTCGTGCTTCCCATCTTCTCAAAGCCCCAGGAGATTGTGAAAAGTCTATTTATCAGAGCTCCTTTCACCTTACTCTTCTATGTTCATCTTCCCATAAAAATTTGAAAAATCATATTAAAGGACAAAATCATCATTTTAGACACAGCACAAACATCCAAGCTAGGTGCTCACATGGCAGAGATTTTGGAATTGTCAGATTGGGAATGAAAAGAAATTACCACTAATGTTCTGAGCACTCTCACAGAGAAGCTGAGCAGCACATGAGAAGCAGAGAGATGGAAAATCTGCGAGTGTAACAGTACCAGCGATCAAAACCACTAGGGAGGAGAGAGGATGCGCTCTGTGTTAGGCTGGGT
Organism: Myocastor coypus; assembly: GCA_004027025.1. Classification (NCBI taxonomy): domain Eukaryota; kingdom Metazoa; phylum Chordata; class Mammalia; order Rodentia; family Myocastoridae; genus Myocastor; species Myocastor coypus. The sequence continues at coordinate 21,158 of PVJA010004007.1, read as the reverse complement.
GCCGCGAAGGAAGGCGCTCTCATTTTTCAGATATGTCAATAGAAACTTGCAAACTTAAAAGAAAGAGAAACAAGACAGATACCAGAACACGATCTTAGTATCTCAGAACTGTGGCACAACTACAAAACGTATCACGAATGCATCAGGGGGATAGCTGAAGGAAACGAGAGAATAAAAAGACAAGAAATACATGGGGCAATCGTAACAGAGAATTTCTCTCAACATAATGCCAGATGCCAAACAAGAGATCTAGAAAACTCAGGCTGAAAGCCAAAATACTGCATTTACCACTGCAAGGGTCAAGTTCAGAAAATCAAAGAAAAAGACTTAAAGCAAGCCAGTGAGAAGGAAAATGGCTTCTCATTGTGAAGCAAAAATGAGCATTACATCTTACAGGGCCTGAGAAACCATGAAAACAATAAGAGTGTAGCGAAAAATTTAAAGTACAGAGAAGATGGGCTGGGGAGATAGGTTGGTGGTCTAAGTGCCTGACTGGCAAGCACAAGGACCCGGGTTCAATCCCCAGTACTATAACCCATGCCAGTCCTGGAACCCTGGGTACACTGTGCTGGCCCCAAAACCAGTCATGGTGGCACACACCTGTAATCCCAGCACTGGGGAGGCTGCAACAGGAGGATCACTATGAGTCAGAGCTGCATAGTGAGACTTTGTACCAAATAAATAAATAAATAAATGTGGAGGAAATAAATAAAGTATGCAGAGGAAGAGCTCCATGTGTCTAGGAGCATGTACAGTATCTTGCAAAACAATCCTGCGAGAGAACAGCTGCACTATGGCAGCACGACGAGAGAGCAGCTGCACTCAGCTCTAGCTGAATCCGTGTGGTGGATGCTGAGCCCTGGATGCATCAAACTGCCAACTCCTAGCTGGCTGTGCATCCTGGTTGCCCTCAGCACAAGGCCACACAAGTGACAAGCAACCAATAACCTGACCATGGAGGATGCCAGTATCTAAGCCCCAAAGAGGCAGTAGCTTTGGGGAAAAACGACAGAGGGCCAGGAGCACTAGCCCCAAGAAAATCCCACAGTTGTGGTAAGCTACAAAGACTTTGGGGTTTTACTCTGAGAGTGACTGTTGATGGTGAGATGGAAGCAGAAAAGAAATTCAACTCAGCATGCACCATATTGCCAGAGAGAGTTGTACCAGGCGCCATTGCTGGGAGGCGTCCATTGTGTGGGACTGAGCTACAGAACCGAAGAGCACACTGTAGCTTTATTCCAGGACTTTCAGTGTTACCCTAACACAGCGCTGGGTTAGAGACAGCCGTGGGAGACAGATGTGAGGAGTATGAGGGCTAGACACAGATCTGGGGAGAAGCTCAAGCTCTGGTAAGAAGGCCATGGGGCCCATCCTGTGGTGAGACCAGTGTGTGTGGCTCTCAGAGGCGGCTGGATCAGAAAGTGATGGCACTGGGTCCTTTGGTCTGCTGAAGTTCTGCCCTAATGCCTGCTCCATCCGGCAGAGACAGGAGGTGTGGCTGCTTCTGTTTACCAAAATGAACAAGCATGTGCCTCAGCTTGGACAGGTGGGCACAGAGGACTACGGCTTGCTAGACTGGAGGTCCTAGGAGGAAAACACTCATTCGGAAGTGCAGAAATATTTTTCTTTCTCGGACACATTTTTTTTTTCCTTTATTGTTATTTTTGTGACAGAGCTTTTGTTTTTCTTTCTCTCTTAGTTAACTTTTGCTCTCTTAATTTTACCCATCTTTTCACTTTTTCCTTCCGTTTGCTTTTCTTTTTTTTAATTTCCCCTTTTCCATTACACTTATCTAATACTATTAATTTACTTTACTTCTTAATAGGATACTTTATTAAACCTTTCCTACCTCTTCATCGTCTATTGTAGTGGTTCTCAACCTGTGGGTCACAACCCTGCCGGGGGTCAAATGACCAAAACACAGGGGTCACCTAAAGCCATCAGAAAATACATATTTAAACCCATGCTATGCCATGGTGAAATGTTATTTATTGGAATTAGTAATAAATATTTCTCAACATATAATTAAATAGTTTTTTTTAATACTGTTTTTGTGATTAATCACTATGTTTAAATTATATCTGATTTGTAGCAATGAGAATATGTAATGCATATCAGGTATTTACATTACAAATCATAACTGTAGCAAAATTACAGTTTTGAAGTAGCCACCAAAATTACTTTTTGGTTTAGAGTCGCCGCAACATGAAGAACTGTATGGTGGGGTCACGGCTTTAGAAAGGCTGAGAACCACTAGTCTATTGCTTAATTTGTAAAATTTTATGCATCTGTTCCCCACATCATCTATGTTTGACAGTATAACCATTAAGATTTATAAATCTGTGATAATTAGTTAACTCAGGATTATTGCTATTGCATACTGTTCTACTGCTAATGAAGGTAAGGTTATTCCATGCAGTACATACTTACTGTGGGTGGTAGCCAATTTCTCTTAAAGTTTATAAATCAATCAAAAATCTCCCTTCTGTGGTAAAGAGTGATGCATTATTCCTTCTTAAGGGATGTCAAAGTTTTTTTTTTTTTTGACAGTATTGTTGTTAATGATTTATTACTATAGAAAAGGTGTCATAGTTGTTGCTATCAATTTGCATTCATTGTATGCCAATATTTGGTCACCTGGGTATCATTAACAAACCAAGAAGAATACACTCCCATTCCTGGAGAACTAGGTATGGTGAGAAACACATTGCAGCCCTTCCTCCCCCAAAAAAGGAAGGAAGGGACCCAGGGACAGAGACAAAGGCCTACAGTTAGCCATATTTAGAGTACATCACTGAAAATCGGACACTAAAGACGTGTCCATTCTAACAGTAAAGTCATGTGCTGTAATCAACTTGCAAGCCTCAGCCCAGATAATAAGCCAACCAATGACAACAAGAAGCAAGAGAAAAACAAAACAAAACAAGAAAAACAATAATATGCCAAGAATTCCTAATTTTCCCAAAGCCAATCCGGGTGATTCTGAGGATAGGGAAATAAAAAGTTGCTCAGCCTAATTAATTGAAATGACAACAAGGAAGATAACAAAACAATCAATAAGATACTTCTGGAACTCAGAGGAGATAAGGTTACATGGCCATCATAATAGACACATAAAACACTGACAAAATCCAACATACATTCATGATAAAAACATCAGAGAAAATAAGTGTAAAAGGGCCTTATCTCAATCACATAAAAGCCATTCATGACACTTATGACATACTGCTAATATCATATTAAATGAGGAAGAATTGAACACTGCTTTGCCTCTAAAATTAAGAGGAAGATAAGCAGATAAGCATGTCTACTATCATAATTTCTGTTAACAACTTGCTCAAAACATTAATCAGAGCAATTAGGCAAGAAAAAAAATAGTAAAAAGGACATTTTTCCCCAACAGAAAAACGTCAAATTGTCATTATTTGAAGATGACATGAATCTTTCTATAGAAAATCCAATAAGTTGAGATTTATAAAATTAATAGCAAAGGTCAGGAATGTAGCAGGATATAAAAATCAATGCACAAAAATCAATAGTGTTCTTTAACACTAATTATGAACACACTGAGAAAGAACGTGAGAATAAAATACCATTCACAACAGCATTAAGAAAAATTAGTCATCAACTAATCTAGGAAGTAAAAGACTTCCACAAGAAAAAACTACAGCATTCTGACGAAGGATATTGAAGATAACATCACAAGATGGAAAGACATCCACTGGTCTTGGACAGGCAACATGAATATTGTCAAAATGGACATACCATTGGCCTGGCAGTTGGCCTTGCCGGATGAACACAAGGCAAGTCCACTTTCATAACGGGAAGTGTTTTGCATACAAATTCCTAATTTATGATTTGTTCTATTATATAACTATAGGTTTTGACCCTGTGGTATAAAGTACAAAACCAACAGTTACCAAAATTTGTCAGTTTCTAAATTCTGCTTGATATTATTATTACTAATTGTACTGCTGTACTAGGATATTATATCTGTTTTAGCCACTTGCTCACCCTTGGCTGACAATATTTGGAAACACCAGAGTAATAGCCTGACCAAAGCCCTACACCTAAAGAAGGAGGACAATGCCAAATGGAAATCAACATCCCACTTTCAATTAATTGTGTGGCAGGATGTGGAACAGACACAGATCTTATTGCCAAGAATGGCCAGTGCAGAGAAGATAAACCTGAAGAATAGACTATTCCTAGATTTGTCTTGATAGTAGTGATATAGCTACCAACTACCAACATTTCACAAGGATTATCACAGAAATTAAAATAAAGTGAACTAGAAAATGACAAGGTCAAGGAGCAAAATGCAATCTGGTTGGCCCTAAATATACTCTTTTTTTCTGGTCCTGGAGATCAAATTTGCCAGGTAAGCACTCATGCTGCTGAGCTATCTCCCTGGCCCTAGGATCTCTTAAAAATAGTGAGGAACCAGGAAATATTAATTTAACAATTACAAGATGTCAAACAACATGAGACTGATAGGTGTCAATGAATGAGGAGTCAATGTTAATGATATATAAAAAGACTATTTAAATATGTAATAGCAGCAGGGCCCATAAGATAGCTCAGTAGACTAAGTGCCTTCTTTGACAAATTCAGGAACCAAGATTTGATCTCTGGTCCCACATGCAGCACCGGCCCTGCCCCTGGGACATGCTGAGCTGGCAAATGAGTCGAGTGTGGTAGTACATACCTGTAATCCCAGCGCTGGGGAAGGCTGAAAACAGGAGGACCACTACGAGTCTGATCTGTGTAATGAGACCCTATAGACCTTGTACTAAATACCTTTAAAAAAAAGATGTTTCTTTTCCTGGCCACTATTAGCAATAATGTTTTCAAGGTGTGAGAGTCTCTCTCCAGTTTTATTGAAACAGTTTCGCAAGATTTTCATGGAGTTTTTAATCTCCTGATACCTCTTCATATATTCCAGGTTTTTCCTATATTGTTTAAGGATTCTATCTTTTTTAATGCTTGTCTTTTTCTTTTTTCTTTTAATCACTGTCTTCTTTAGAAATGGTCAGCAATTCTGTCTTTCTGGTTATTATTGCTTTTATTTTACCTGAGAGATTATTTATGATCTTATTTCCCTTATACCCATCTGGAGATGCTTGTTCACTTCAGTTACAATCATTTCAGAGATTTTGGGTGTGACGTCCAATTTCTTCTATGCTGATGTGTCCTGGACTTGTTTTGGGTGGTCTGCGTAGTGAGGCCCTATTCCAAATACATGAAAAAGAAACAAATGCAAACAAACAAACAAACAAAACCTTTTTTTTTTTTTTGAGAGAGAAGTAATAGAAAATTTCCTGAGAATGGAGAATCTGACATGCAGATAAGTGAGTCATAGAGAGCTCCAATTAGCATCATGCAAAGTAAATCTATATCCAAACATATACTAATCAAGATCACCAGAAATTCAGCACGAGTACAACATATTAAAATCTGTTAGAGAAAAACAGATCACATAGGAAGCAAAGCTTATGAGAATCACAACAGATTTCTCAGCACAAACCATCAGGTCAAGTTCGATTTATATAATGAGAATCTATAGACCCTGTACTAAGTATGTAAGGAAAAGAAGAGCTTTGAGTGAAGTATTTCAAATCTTCAAAGAAAATAACTTCCAACTTACGCTGATATGTCCGACAGAACTACCTTTCAAAATTAACAAAGTGAAATAATTCCCAGATAAAGAACAACTAAAAAAATTCATGACCATCAAACCAGCCCTACAATAAGTACTGAAAGATATTTTAGAAGGAGAAAAAATGACCACAGGTCCAAGAACAACAACAGAAGAAAAGTACCAAACAGAGCAAGCAATTAAACACAGGAGCCAAGTAGGGAGCTTATAGCAGGAAAATAATATGACAAAGATAAGCCAATACATACCGGTTATAAACATCAATGTAAATGCACTCAATTCACCAATTGAAAGAAAAAGACTAGCAGAATGGGTCAAGACACAAAATTCAACAATATATCATATAAAAGAAACACATACACCTCAAAAGGAAATTCACAGGCTGAAAATCAAAGTATGGAAAACAATACTCTATGCTCCAAGAACAAAGAAAATGTAGCAGTAGCTAGTCTGCATGCAAGCCTTGTGAACCTCAAACCAAGAATGATCAAACAAGATAAAGAAAGTCACTACATACTTGTTGTATACTTTCAATTTTCTGAAATTCTCTAAAATTTCAAGAGGAATAGATAAAAATCATAAATATGTAAACACTAAGTATGGTAGCACCCAACAATATAAGACAAGTTTTAAAGGACATGAAAAATGAAATAAGCAGTGTCACAATCTTAACAGGGGGCCTTAACAGCTATTGTCTTAAAGAGATAAACCAACTAGACAAAAAATTGGCAAAGAGATGAGCTGAGCCAAACCTTTGAACAAATGGACTTGGTAGACCTATATAGACTGTTCTACTCAATGGCACTGGAATGCACATTCTTTTCAGTTGCACATGGGATGTTTTCTAAAATAGAATACACACTAATCCACAAGACCTGCTTAAATAAATGCAAGAGAATTAAAGTTATTCATGCATATTATCTGACCATAATGCAATAAAACTGGAAATTAATGACAAAAGAAACTGTAAAAAACTCCATAAACACATGGAAATTAAATAACAGCTTCCTGAACAAACAACTGGCCACAGATGAAATTAAAGAAGAAATTTAAACTATATCTAGACTGCAGTGAAAATTCAAATGCACTTTGTTGGAATTTGTGAAAGGTGATAAAAGCATTTCTCAGAGGAAAAATCAATAGCTGTGAACTCTCACATTAGGCAAACAGAATGAGAATAAGAAATAACCTAACGCTGCAACCCAAGCTTCTAGAAAAAGAACAAGTCAAGCCTAAAGCACAAAGAAGACAGGAAATTATAAAGATTAGAGCAGAAAAACAGTACAATTGGGACAAATTAAACAATACAAAGAGTTAATGAATCCAACAATTGGTTTTTTGTAATAACACAGAAAGTTGATAAATCCCCAGTCAACCTCATCAAAAAAAAGGAAAGAAAAAGCTGAAATTCAAGAAATAAGGAATGAAAAGATTAAAATTACTACAGATCTTGTGGAAACTCAAAAGATCATCAATACCTCTGTGAAAATATGTACTCACATAGAACAGAAAACACAAAAGTAATGGATAGATTCCTAGATACATGCGAATTACCAAAGCTAAATCAAGAAGATATAAAAATTCTCCCTTACCCAATATCTGTTAATGATATTGAAAACAAAATCAAAACCTTAGAAACAAAGCCCACGTCCTGATGGATTCACAGCTGAATGCCGTAAGAAATTTAGAGAAGATTTAATCCTAATACTTCTTAAACTCTTGCATGGAACTGAAAAGCAAGCAATTCTCTATCACTCATTTCTGGTTTTGTAAAGATTTAATTTTATTTTAAAGAGTAAAAATAGCAGAAACAAAGATAGAAAAACAGTAATAAGTAAGAGTACGTATAGTACAGAATTTCAAAACAAGAAAAAATCAGTTTAAATTAGTAGATATAGGTATATAATATTGATCAAACAATTAAACATTAACACTTTCAATAAACATTAATTATTTTTAACTTTTCCAAACACATTTTGTATTTAAATTGCTCTTCTTAAAAAAATTATAAGGGTTGAGGATGCAGAAAACACAAGGTCCTGAAATTGATTCCTGGTACCGCCCAAAACCTATCTATCTATCTATCTATCTATCTATCTATCTATCTATCTATCTATCTATTTATTTATTTATTTATTCCTTTGAGTCCTTACACTTGGGACACTATATGATATTTGGATATGTAGGTCTAGTTTATTTCATTTATGAGTATATGTTCACGATACATCCATTTATATATAAAGTGTTCTAGCTTATCATTTCTTATAGCTGAGTAATATTCCATTCTATGAAAATACCACATCTGGCCGGGTGTGGTGGCGCATGCCTGTAATCCCAGCACTTGGGAGGCTGAGGCAGGAAGATTGGTGTGAGTTCGAGACCAGCCTGGGCTGCAAAAGTGAGCTCAAGGCCATCCTGAACTGCATAGTGAGACCCTGTCTCAAAAAGACAAAAAAAAAAAACAAAACAAAAAAAAAAAAAACACCTTTTCAACCATTCTTCAGATGATGGGCATTTTGGTTGTTTTCAGGATTTAGCTATCACAAATTATGCTGCTATGAACATAGGTGCACGGATATTACCATGGTGTGATGTTTTCAATTCTTCTGGAAAAATTCTCAGAAGAGGGATAGCTGGATTGAAAGGGATTTCCAGCTCTAGTTTTTTAATGAGTCTCCACACTGCTTTCCATAATGGTTGCACCAGTCTGCATTCCCACCAGCAGTAGAAAAGTATTCCCTTTTCCCCAAGAGGCTCTCTAGCATTTGTTGTTGGTTGATTTCTTTATGATAACCGTTTTTACTGCAGTGAGATGGTATTTAAGTGTTGTTTTTATTTGCATTTCACAAATGGCTAGCAATGTGGAGCATTTCTTCACGTATTTATAGGCTTGTTGAATTTCTTTCTCTGAGAAGTGTGTGTTCATCTCAGATGCCCATTTCTGGATCGGATCTTTGAATTTTGGGAACCTAAAGGTTTTTAGTTCTTTATAAATTCTAGATAGAAGACCTTTGTCTGAATACTTATTAATTAAAATCTTTTCCTAATTTGTGGGTTGTCTTTTGACTCTGTTGGTAATCTCTTTTGACATGAAGAAACTTCTTGGCTGGAGGAGGTCCCATTTGTTGATTCTTTCAAGTATTAAATGTGCATTTTGATTTTTGTTCATGAATTCTTTGCCTACCCTGATGTATTCAAGATTTTCTGCCACTTTCTCCTCTAGGAGATTTAGAATTTCTCTTTTAATATTTAGAACTTTAATCCTTTTTCATTTTAGTTTAGTGGATGGTGATCGACCTGGGTCAAGTTTTAGTTTTTGAGAGGTGGAAAGCCAATTTTTCCAGCACCATTTATTAAAGAGGCTATCATTCTTCCAGTAAACATCTTTAGCCCCTTTGTCAAAAATAAGGTAGCTGAGTGTGTTTATATTTGTTTCTGCATCTTCTAATCTATTCTATTGATCCTCTGGTCTTTTTTTTTTTTTTTTTTTTTTTTTGCCAATACCATGCTGATTTTATCTGTAGTATAACTTTAGGTCAGGAATTGTAATGTCTCCTGCCTTGTCTTTGATGCCCAGGATTGTCTTTGCAATTCGAGGTCTTTTCTGGTTCCAAACAAATTTTAGGGTTGATTTCTCCAGGTCTGTGAGGTATGTTGATGGTATTTTGATAGAGATTAAATTAAATCTGTATAACAATTTAGGGGGTATGGTCATCTTCAGAATATTGGTTTTTCCTATCCAGGAGCAGGGAATATCTTTCCATTTTCTTTCTTTCTTTTTTTTATTTTTTAATTTTTATTTATTTATTTATTTATTGACTTTTTGAGACAGGGTTTCATTATACAGTTCAGCCTGGCCTTGAGCTCACTTTTATAGGTCAGGCTGGTCTTGAACTTGCACCAATCCTCCTGCCTCAGCCTCCCAAGTGCAGGAATTACAGGCATGCGCCACCACACCCAGCCTATCTTTTCATTTTCTGAAATCCTCTAGGATCTTGTTTTTTTTTTTTTTTATTTTTGTTTTTTTCAGAGTACTTTAGTTTTCACTGAACAGACCTTTTACTTCTTTAGTTAGGTTAATTCCTAAGTATTTCATTTTTTTCAATGCTATTGTAAAAGGTATTATATCTCTAATATCTCTCTCAGTGTGTTTGTTATCTGTGTAGAAGAATGCTATTAACTTTTATGTGTTGACTTTGTACCCTGCTATGCTACTGAATTTGCATATGAATTCTAGTAGCTTTTTGGTGGAGTTCTTTGGGTCTTCCAAGTAGATTATCGTGTCATCTGAAAATAGTGATAGTTTAACTTCTTCTTTACCTATTTTTATTCCTTTTAATTTTTCCCTCTTATCTAAAGGCTGCAGCTAATGATTCCAGAACTATATTGAATAGGAGTGGCGATAGGGGACATCCTTGTCTTGTACCAGATCTGAGAGTAAAAGACTTCAGCTTTTCCCCATTTAGAATTATGTTGGCTGTTGGGTTGTCATACATGGCTTTTATCAGATTGAGGTGGAGGCCCTCTATTCCTATTTTCCGTAGGACTTTGAACATGAATGAGTGTTGGACTTTGTCAAAGGCCTTTTTGGCATCAATTGAGACGATCATGTGATTTTTGGTCTTAGTTCTGTTGATATGGTGTATTGCATTTATGATTTGCATATATTGAACCATCCTGGCATCCCTGGTATGAATCCTAGCTGGTCATGGTGTATAATCTTCCTGATGATTAGTTGTATTCTATTGGCGAGGATTTTATTGAGAATTTTTGCGTCAATATTCATGAGAGAGATTGGTCTGTAGCTCTCTTCTTTAGTTGCATCTCTCCCTGGTTTTGATATCAGTGTAATACTTGCCTCTAGGAATGATTTTGGGAGGATTGCTTCCTTTTCAATTTCATTGAAGAGTTTGAGGAATGTTGAGATTACGTCTTCTGTAAATTTCTTGTAGAATTCAGCTGTAAATCCATACAGCTGTATTTTTCATTGTTTCAATGAAAAGGACCTGGAATTTTCATTGTCAGTAGACTTTTTATTCATTTTATATTTCACTGATTGTTATTGGGTTATTGAGAGTTCTTGTATCTTCTTGATTCATTTTGAGTAGTTTGTACCTTTCTAGGAATCTGTCCATTTCCTCTGTCTTCAATTCTGTGAGACTAAAGATTCTTAAAGTAGCTATTAATGATCCTCTGAATCTCTGCTGGGTCTGTAGTAATTTCACCCTTTTCATTCCTTATTACTTGAATTTGAGTCCTTTCTTTTCTCTTTTTGATGAGGTTAGCTAGGAGCTTATCAATTTTATTTAATCTTTCAAAGAATCAGCTTTTTGATTCATTAATTCTTTGTATTGTTTTCTTTGTCTCTATTGAGTTAATTTCTGCTCTAATCTTTATAATTTCCTTTCATCTTTCGGCTTTGGACTTTGTTTACTCTTCCTTTTCTAGTCGGTTTAGGTGCTGTGTAAGAGTATTTATTTGTTCCCATTTTGTTTTCTTAATGTGTGAGTTCAGGGCTGTAAATTTCCTTCTAAGAACTGCTTTCATTGCATCCCATAAATTCCAGTAGGTTGTGTTTGAATTTTCATTAAAGTGTAAATATTGTTTAATTTCTTGTTTAATTTCATCTGTAACCCACTGGTTGCTGAGAAGGGTGTTGTTTAATTTCCATGAATTTCTGAGGTTCTTGTGATTTCTTTTGTCAGTAATTTCCAATTTCATTGCATTGTGGTCAGATAATATACATGGTATAATTTCTGTTTTCTTGCATATACTTAAGCATGACCTGTGCACTAGTATGTGGTTAATTTTGCAAAATTTCCCATGTGCAGCTCAAAAAGATGTGTATTTAGAAGTGGTTGGGTGGAACACTCTGTGTGTGCCCACTAAATCCAGTTATTCCAAGATCTGGTTCAGTTCTGCTACTTCTATGATAATTTTTTGTCTGCTTGACCTATCTTTCTAGGATAAAGGAGTATTAGGATCTCCTATTAAGATTGTGGTATTAGATATTAGATTTTTCATGTCCATTAAGATTTGTGTTATATAACTTGGTGCTCCCATGTTGGGTGCATACATATTTATGAGTGTTACCTCTTCATCTTGAATTTGTCTCCTAACCAGTATGTAGTGGCCTTCTTTGTTTCGTTTAATCAGTCTTGGTTTGAAGTTTTTATTTTTTTATTTTTTTAATTTTTTTTCTTCTTTCAGACCTTTTGTTTGTTTGTTTATTTATTTATTTTTATGGCTGGCTCAGCCTGCCCTGAGGGCAGGGCTGGCACAACATGTAGTGCCAGGGATCGAACCGCGGTCCCTGCAGCTGCCTAAGCTTTCCTAAGCAGGCGCTTTAGACTAGTGACCCATCCTGCCAGGCCTTAGTTTGAAGTTTAGACTGTCTGCAAACAGGATTGCTACCCCTGCTTTTTTTTTTTTTTTTGAGGTAGTGGGACATGTAGTATTATTTTCTATCCTTTAACTTTTAGCGTATGAGTTTCTTTATGAGTTAAATGTGTTTCTTGTATACAGCATATGGTTGGATTTTGCTTCCTTACCCACTCTGACAGCCTACTTCTTTTAATTAGAGAATTGAGTCCATTTATATTGATGGTTATAATTGAAATGTATTGACTCATGATTGACATGTCTTTTACTTACTACTGTTCATTCCTTTTTCTCCTGTTTCATTGGTTGCCCTATTTGGTGTGTTCTTTCTGGACTCATTTGTCATTTTGGTCTCCCCCCAAAATATTTTTAAGTAGTCTGTGTCGGGTTAGCTTTGACATCATGAAATTCTTTAGTTATTCCTTGTCATGGAAGTATTTCACTTTTCCCTCATACTTGAAAGAGAGTTTTGTGGGGTATAGCAGTCTGGGCTGGAATTTGTTTTCATGGAGGACTTGAAGCATTCTGCTCTATGCTCTTCTTGACTCCATGGTTTGTGAAGAGAAATCTCATTATTCTGATGGATTTTCCTTTAAATGTGATCTGTTTCTTTTCTCTAGCGGCTTTTAGTGTATTATTTTTTTTGATTTCTAGGATCTTGACGATTATATGTCTGCGTGTGTTTTTAGTTGGGTTGATGCTATTTGGAGTTCTGCATGCTTGACTTACCTGAATGTCTGATTGTTGTCTCATAATGGGAAGTTTTCTGCTATTACTTCTGCCCATATTCTTTTTATATCTTTTGTACTGACTCCTTCTTTTTCATTGATTCCTATTAATCTCACATTGTTCATTTTTGCATCATCTTGCAGATGTTGAATTACTTTTTCCTGCATCCTGGTTGTCTTTAAGAGATTCTCTCTTACCTTTTCACTAGCTATGACTTTCTCTTCAAGATTTGAAATCCTATCTTCATTTTGGTTCATACAGTGTTGCCAGCTTGTGATTGAGATTTTATTTTCCTGAACATCTCTATGAACCTGTTCCATGTGATCTATTTCTTTCCTATATTGCTCATTCAAGGACTTCATCCTTTTTCTAATCTCCTCTAGTTTTTTTTTAATCAATGTCTTCTTTAGATATATTTAAGTCTTTCATTAGTTATTCTTTCTTTTTCTACTTCAGAGGTTGTTTCTACTCTCATTTACTCTCCACTTTTCTGTAGATGTTCTTCTACTTCAGATGCTATTAATTTAGAGACGATATTTTTTACTTCAGAAGTTATTTTTGATCTAATTCCCTCTATGCTTTTATGGAGCTGTTTTTTTTGTTTTGTTTTGTTTTGTTTTTTTACTTAAACTCTAGTCATTCAAAGATTTCTTCTTTAACTTTAGAAGTTATCTCCAATCCGAGTTCCTCTATACATTTCTGTATTTGTTTGTTTACTTCAGATGCTACTAATTCAGAGATTTCAGCTGCATGATTCCCATTTTCTTGCATGGTAGTGTTTCCTGTGTTTGTTACAGGTGGGCTTGGAAGCTGAAATTGCATTTTGCTCCTTGTCTGTAAAATTCTGTATAACAGTGACCATTGGTGAAGGACTGCGTGCCTGCAGTTGGTCATTCAGTCTGGGCTGCTATGTTGTCTGATCTACTTGTAGGCCAGGGGAGGGAGATCTCACTCACCTGGTGTGCCTGGTACTGGATAGGCTGCACTTGCAGTGGGCCAGAGGAGGTCTCATATGGCAGATGAGAGGAGGTCTCACCTGGCCAGCCTGGTGCTGGGTAGGCCATGCTTTCAGCTCACTAGAGGAAATCTCCCGTAACTCATTTCTGGAGAGAAATGTTACACTAATACCAAAACCACAGGAAGATCCAACCAAAAAAACCAGAATAGGCCAATCTTGCTAATAAACACAGATGCAAAAATACTCAATAAAATACCAGCAAATAGAATCCAGTAAATCATCAGGAAGACAATATACCATCACTATGTCAGATTCATTGCAGGAATGCAGGTATGGTTCAAAATACACAGATCTATAAATGTAATGCACCATATAAACAGAACCAAAAATCCCTACATGATCATCTCAATAGTCTCAGTAAAAATTTTTGACAAAGTCTAATAGTCATTTATGATAAAAAATCATTATATAAAATTGGAACAGACGATCTTTAACTCAATCTATGACAAACCAACAACCAATCTAATTCCAAATGGAGAAAAAAATGGAAGTTTTTACTCCAAAATTAGGTACAAGACAAGGATGTCCACTGTGAGCACTCATATTCATTATAGTGCTAGAATAGTTAGAAAAAAGAGAGAAATAAAAAAGTAAGAATTGGAAAGGAAGAAGTTAAATTATCATTATTTATAGATGACATGACACTCTACATGGAAGATACAAAAAACCCACCAAGAGGCTTGTAGAATTCATAAACCAATTCAGTAGTGCAGCAGCATACGAAGGCAACACTCAGAAATCAACAGCATTCTTATATGCAAAATTAGAGAAACAATACCCTTTACAATATCAGCCAAAAAATGAAACTTTTAGCAATTAATCTAACAAAAGAAATAAAAGATCTATCCAATGAAAACTACTCTTAAGATGCTCTGAAAAAAAAAAAAAAATAGCCTGAAGCAGAGCTCAGAAAAGGGAAAGATATTTCTTGCTCTTGGTTAGGAAGAACCAACATTGTGAAAATGGCTAAACTCCCAAAACTAATATCCAGATTTAATGTAATCCTAATTAGAAAAATACCATCATCATACATCACAGATCCAGAAAAAAATATTCCTTAAATTCATTTGAAATTAGAAAGGAGCTAGAATGGAAAAGGCAGTACTGGCCAACAAAGGGAAGGCAGGAGGCATCACAATCCCTGACTTGCAATTATATTGCAAAGTTACTGTGATAAAATCAGCATGGTAGTGGAAAAGAACCCTGAGGACCAATGAAACAGATCAGAAGAAGCAGACACAAGTACAAACAGTCACCTTATCTTTGATGAATTGTCAAACATGTTCACTGGAAGTAACATTCATAGTCTCTTTTAAAAATGGTACAGGAAAAAAATGGCTTTCCACATACCAAAAACTAAAACTAGATCTATGTCTATCACCATGCACTAAAGTTGAGTCAAAGTGAATTAATGATCTGAACATTAAAACAGAAATACTAAACATACTGAAAGAGAATGTAGGTATATTTCTTGAAGACAGAGTTAGGCAGAGAGTTCATCAGCAAAAGTCAAACTGCACAGGAGACACTTCAAAGATTCAACAATTCCGATCTCATCTTTTAAAAAAGTTTTGCACATGAAAAGAAATCAGCAATAAGGGCCGGGCGTGGTGGCGCATGCCTGTAATCCCAGCCCTCAGCAGGCTGAGGCAGGAGGATTGGTGCAAGTTCGAGACCAGCCTGGGCTACAGAAGAAATCAGCAATAGAGTTCAAATACAACCCACAATTGTAAAAGAAAACTTATCCAACAGTCACTCAGACTTCTATCTAGGACACATAAAGAACTTAAAATAATCAGATCCCCAAAATTCAAAGACTCAGTCCAAAAATGTGCATCTGAGATGAATACACACTTCTCAGAGGAGGAAATACAAATGGAAAATAAGCATATGAAAAAGTTCAATAGTTGATGGTCATTCAAGAAGTGCAATTTAAAATAACACTGAGATTCCATCTCTCCTCAGAACAAATGGCAATCATCAACGAATCAATCAATAACAAATGCTGACAGAGGTGTGGGAAAAAAAGAAACCCTTTTCAGTTGTTGGTGGACTATAGACTGGTACAACCACTATGGAAGTCCATATGGAGGCTCCTCATTAAAGTAGTATCGGAAGTCCCATTAAACCCATCTATTCCCCTTCTGGGTACTTTTCAAGAAGAATTGAAATATCATAGTGATATGTCTGTACCCATGTTTATAGTGGCACAATTTGTCATAACTAAATCTTAGAAAGAATCTAAATGCCAATCGTGAAGAAAGGAAAGGTTTATTTACCTCACAGTTACTAGAGATTTCAGTTCATATTTAGTTACCTCAAGTAACTGTGAGCAAAATAAATCTTTCCTTTCTTCATTTTGGGGCATCAGGTATTTGTCCCAGCAATGAGAGAAGAGTAAGACAGAATTTGGTACCAATGAAGTGGGGTCATTTCTGTGACTAAACATGACCATATGGGTTGCAAGCTTTTGGGAATGACTTATGGGAAGAGATAGTAAAAGTTTGGAGAAGTTGTCTACTTGCAAAGAGCTGGAACAGCTTTGGCTGTTCTATTTGAGAGATTCTGGTCAGACCTCAAACCAGAAGACTGACAGAAAGCCTGCCTATAAAGACCAAGCAGGAGAAGTTTCTGCTGGGAAGGACTATATTGGTTGTTCAACTCCTGATAATTTGTGCTATGGCTTGACTGAAAGTCTATCCAAATTTTGTTTGTGCCCAGAGACTCTGAGACTAAAATCAAGTATGGCAGACTGATAATCTTTCAAAAGATATTTCAAAGCAGCCAAATGTTAGAACAGTAGCATGATTGTTATTGGGTGCTTTTAGCCAGATTTATGTTGAAAATCAAGAGCAAAGATAAATTTTTCAAGACATCATAAAAATCCTTAATTTTTATGTACCTAACATCAGAATGTCAACTTATGTGAGGAAAAATTTTATATACCTCAAGGAAGATGAGCAGATCTGCCAATAAAGGCAGAGAATTCAACACGATCCATTTGAAATGGATGCACCAGGAACAAAGTCGGTAAGGACAAAGGTGAACATGATAGCATTAGCAGTTGGCTCACATGTAGCCTAAGATCTCTGTCTATCACTTAGACCACCAGCTATGAAATACACTTTATCAAATTGAAAAGAGATCAGATGGCAAAGTCATATAATGGTAGTATGCTCTCAGTTCACACTAGTATTAAATTAGAAAAGATACCTGAAAACACTGAACATGTAAGCATAGAAAACCTGTCTTGTCCCAATAAAGGACATAAAACATCTGCAGCTCAAGTCATATTTAATGGTTAAATGCTAGATGCATTCTCCATACCCTCAAAAATATCAGGAACAAATCAAGGATGCCCACTCTTGTCACTCTTGTCCAACACTGGCTTAGAGGCCCCTTCTAGATCAACTGAGCAAGAAAAAGAAATACAAAGTATCCAAACCATAAAAGAAGAAGTATAACTATCTTTATTTACAAGACAAGAAGATCTTGCACATAGAATATACTCTGGAATCCATTAAATACTAACATACTAGATCAGAAAAATTTTATGATATAAGATTCATACTAAAAAATTAATTGTATTTCCATACAGTTGGAATTCATCATTTCTGAAAATGAAATTTTAAAATAATTCTGCATATAAGCAGCATTAAAAATGATTTTGTAAAGATTTTAACAAAGGAAATGTAAAAATTGCATTCTGAAAATGGCAAACATTGCTAAAGAAAAGTAAAGAGCTAAACAAGTGAAAAAAAAATGCCCTAGGTTCATGGACAGGAAGTTGTAATCCTAGTAAGATGGCAATGTGCTTAGAATTGATCCATGTACTCAGTGCTGTCTTTATAAACATCCCAGCTGGCATCTATCAGAATTGACAAACTCATTCTAAAATTCATGTGGAATTGCAAATGTCTCAGATAAAACAATCTTGCAGAGGAAGAAGAAAGTTGGAAAACTCATACTTTCTGATTTCAAACTTACTACAAAGTAACAGAAATCAAGAGAATGTGTTCTGGCAGAGCGGTAGTTAGAAGGGTAAGCAACAGATCTGAAAGTGTGGAATTGAGTTTTCATGCTTAGGGTCAACTGATCTTCATACAATTCAAGGAGAAAAGAATAGCTTTGAATAAATGATGTTAAGAACCTGAATATTCATACACCCAGCAGGGAGAAGGGTGAGGGGGAGAGAGAGAGAGACAGAGACAAAGAGAGACAGAAAGAGACTGAGAGACAAAGAAAGAGGCAGAGAGAAGCAGAGAGATAGAGACAGAGACACAGAGACAGAAAGATGAGAGACAGACAGACAGACAGACAGAGAGGAAGTTAGACATCCTATCTCACACCATCTCAAAAATTAGCTCAAATTGAACAAAAACCTAAATGTAAGAATTACAACTATAAAACTGTTAGATAAAAACATACTGGTAAATCTTATGGCCTTAGCTTTGGCATTGGATTGCTACACATTACCCCAGGAGCATACGTGGCAAAAGAAAAAGTATAAATACGTTCTATTTCATAAAGACTCAACTTTTATACCTCATAAGACCCTACCTAGAAAGTGAAATGACAACACACAGAACAGGAGGAAATATTTGTGAATTATAGATCTCATAGGGGGCTTATCTCAAATTTTTAAAAGATCTCTTTCAATAATCACATGACAATGCACCCAAAACTTGGCAGTGTCTGGCTGGGCATTTCTCTGAAGAAGATCTGCAAATGGCTGTTAAAGTGATGTTCAACATTGTTTCAAGGATAAGAAGGGACAACCAGAGGACGCTGCTGATTTTCCACTTTGGAAAGAAGCCCAGTAGTGTTTCCATAATCATACACACACGTTTTTATATGACATGGCAACCTGGCTTCCTCTGAGTCACCAGCAGAATTAAAAGTGTACATCAGCACAAAACCTTTTCCAATAACACATCTGGCACCATTGTGCGAAACATCCAAAATGTGTAAAGTTTTGAATGGATAAGTAAAGCACATCGTAACCACATAATGGAATATTACTCAGCAAAAAGTGATATCCTGATAAATGCTACAGTATGCATGAATCTTCAAACATTAAATGGAATAAAAGACTATTCACAATGTCATGTAATTCCATTTACGTGAAACATCCGGTGAGCTGGCCAAATAGCTCAGCGGATTAAAGTGCCTGCAACCAGGCACAGGGGCTGGGGATTTGATCCCCAGGCCTGCTGTGCTGGCCCCACCCCTGGGGTGCCCCTGAGATGGCAATGGAGACTGGGTGTGGTGGTGTGTGCCTGTAATCCCAATTCTTGGGAGGCTGAAAACAGGAGGATCAGTAGGAGTCCAATCTAGTAGTGAGATTCTGAACACCCTGTAGACCCCTGTTATGCTTCATGTGTGTCTAGTTGTCCCCACAAAGCCATATGTAGGTCATGGGTCAGAAGCTGCTGAAGAAGCAGCAAGTGGCTTGAGGGACATGGCCATTGGAGCAGGGCAGAGCTTGAGAGGTGGGGCCAGAGAGGCTCAGACTATTAAACTAACAGCCAGTGCTCCTCCAGGTGGCAGTCTCTCAGAGGCACGGAGAGAATCATCCTGGACAGGGCCTCAAGGTCTTGCTATGTAATTCAGACCGCTTTAAATTATGAAACCTCCAGTAACTACGAGCTAAGTAAATCTTCCCTTCCCTAAGCTTGCGTGTCAGGTATTTGTCCCAGCAATGAGAGAAAAGTGACTAATGTAACCCTTCCCTAAAAGATCCCGCCCTAGAAAAAGAACGCAGTGTAAGAAAATCCTATAGAAACAGGAAGTACGTAGGTGCAGTAATTTCTTGGAGTTGCAGTGCCAGAATTGAAGGACTTGGGAAATGTAAAGGGCTAGGATTTGCCTTGTGAGTCAGTGAAAATGGCCTTACACTGCCTGTGGCAATGACCGCAGGTATCTACAAACATAAACAAACAAACAAACAAACACCACTGGACTATATTTGCATTTTTTCTATACTAGACACAAGCACGGAATGCTCCAAGGGCTGATGAGAGGGTTAAGAGAAGCTTTGTGGCAAAGGTGATGCTTGAACTAGATCCAAAAATATAGTTAGAAGTTGGCACATTGAAAAGAACCAATGCTGAAGGAAGGAAGGAAGGAAGGAAGGAAGGAAGGAAGATATTCACGCCAGGAGGACAACAGAAAAAGGTCTTCGGTGAAGCTGCGGCATTCTGTGTGAGGTGTGAGTCTCAGCACAGCAGCAGTGACTTTGAGGGTTTGGGACAGCCTGGCATAGGCTTCGCCGTAGAGGTGAGGACTGCGTGCATCACATCGCATGGCATAATACATAACTGGAAGCCACAAGGGCGGCCGTGTGCTGGGTCCTTATTTAACATGACAGTGCACATTAGCCAGAAGCCATCCTGTGGTAGCTGCAACTGTCAGAGGACTTGCTGAGCTGATGGGCTCGTGCAACTTTGGCCTCGAATTGGCTGGGGGGAATAGCACCTGCTCACTGGGTCACACATTCCTAATCTGTCCAAGGACAGAACTGGCCAGACCCAAGCCAAAACAAATGAACAAACAGAAAACCACTTTTCCAAACAAGAGCCATGCATGATGAGGGACAGTGAAAGATGGTGGAGTCACTGCGGGTGTGTTGGTGGATGCTGTGAGACATAAGTATGCTACTTCTGTGGTTATGTAGTAGTTATTGATGGTGTGTGTGTGTGTGTGTGTGTGTGTGTGTGGATGTAACTAAGCAACAGACAAATCCTTATATATTTCAGACCAAATACAAGAAAGGCTTGTTTCTTACATACCTTAAATCAAACGTGGTTTCCTCTTGAAACAACTCACTTGGAATTAAGTGTTCTCCAGAAAGAGATGATAAAAGAAACACTGGGCTTCTAGCAGCCTGAATCCAAAAGTTCTGCCTCTTATTTCTGTTTTTACCTGTTGGTCAAAGCAAGTCATGAGGTCCAGTCTAGCTCAAAGGGGCTGGGCTGATGCAGAGGCACTTGGAATATTTAGTGAGTACTAAGGCTCTTCCTACACCTGTCTAGGAGGTACCACGGAGCTAGAGGCTAGCGGGGCTCAGTCTAGGACTGGCACTAAGCCAATAACATTAGGATAATGAGGTATAGACATGATAGAAGAATCAGGACGGGGGATAGGAGATAGGGCATATAGCTCAGCAGCATAAGCATCAGCCTGGCAAGCACAAGGTCCTGAGTTTGATTATGAGTACCACAAAGCAGGAAAAGGAGGACAAAGGAGGAGGATAGAGGAGGAAGAGGAGAAGGAGGAGAAGGAGAAGGAGAACACAAAGAAGAAGACAAAGAGGAAGAAGAAGAAGAAGAAGAAGAAGAAGAAGAAGAAGAAGAAGAAGAAGAAGAAGAA